>JBBPCZ010000034.1:20832263-20844568 GCA_037974445.1 Brycinus macrolepidotus
AATGGAGAATAAAATAAGAATGAATAAAAATAGGATAGAATAAAATAAGACAAGATAATGAGAGGGATAAAAGAAATGAAAAAATACATAAAAGAAAATTAATCGTGATTAAAAATTTTTAATCGTTGCCCAGCATTAATATATATATATATATACTGGAAGTATAATGAAAGCGTCTGAATGCTTGTTTAACTGTATGTAACATAAGGTTAACATTATTCTTATTTAATACAGAAAGGTTCTGTAATGATTTGTGGTACCTTTTAACACTTTATGCTAAAATTATAATGCCATTTTCAAGTATTTGACCTCTGATGTGAAAATAATTTGTAATACTTTAAACTCAGAAGCCTAAAATAAGATTAATTTGAACACACAAAGCAAGAATGGGTCTTTCTCTCTCCCTCTTTGTGTGTGTGTATGAGTGTGCATGCTTGGTAAAGTGATCTTTGAAGAATATTTGAATAGCCCCCAGTGAATATGTAGCTGTATTTCTGTGTTTTATTACAGTGAATCATCACTGAGTGAAATATGTTTGTTTTATTCTTCTGTGGTCTCTCCTGCAGCTGGCTCCAGACTCAGCATTCACCCAGCCGTCAATGTAGAAGACATGGACTCAGACAGTGAGCAGCGAGGGAGAATGCCTCACCAGATGCCCCAGATCATCACCCCACAGGATCCCAACCTCAAAACGCTGACCGTGCCTGGAGTGTCTAAAGCAAGCAGACCCAGGTTTGAACCAACTCCCTTTGTGCACTTCCTCAGTGTACAACTCCCTTAGTGCACTATGCTTTATCTGCTGAAAACGATTGTTTCCACAAAAGCTTTCAAGACTCGATGGCTTAAAAAGCAAACAAACATGACTCAATAATCTATGTAGTCTATTGGATTTGCCACAGCTGTATGATCCTGCAACATAATGATTTTGTATTTTGATCAAAAAGTGAAGCATTATATTAACATGCAATCTAACTGTAATTAACTAGCTAGTGGCAGTTTCTCTATACCAACTCGATCTATATTTGAAATATGAAATTATATGAAAATGATTTTTACTTAAAATTATGTTTGGTTAAATGTCTATATAATTGTCAAGTTTGGTATTTAAAGAGAAAACTGATGGCCAGTAACCCTCAGCCCACAGGTTTAAAGCTACTGTTATAGAGCTTTATTAATTAATACGGATTTAATAAGCAGGTCGCCACATCTGACTCTTTGTTCACTGACAACGAATCTGCTTTGCAGTTCTTGTGTCTCTTGTATCTCTGCATTCTTCTAATTCTAACTGTGTTTTTTCTGTCTCGTTCCTGTTGTCTCTTAGGATTGTAAATCTGCCCAAAAAAAGAATGAAAATATGAAGTGTTGCTTTTTGCTTGTATTTTATTACTTGCGTTTACAATAGATTGAATACGTTTTTATTCAGGCTGTATTGTTTTGTCTAATTATATGATTTTGTTTTCCTTTCTTTTGTAATTGTTGTCTTCTCTGCACACACACACACACACACACACACGCACACACACGCACGCACACACACAAACACGCGCGCACACACACATACACACACACACACAAAACTGTTGGAAACTGCTGGCCTCAGGGACAGAAAACCACAAACTATTTGGACCAAAATGTAAGATGTTTTAATATTAGTCATTATCTGGCCTCATCTCATCATCCCACGCTCATGAGCTCATAAAACTGTTTCTTGTGCATAACAAGCATCTTTGTCCACTCTCATTGTACGTCCATTCATGTTCTTTCATTTCAGATTGTAATGTATAACCCAAGGAAGAGTCTTTACTGGCTCCTAAGAGGTGTAACTGTTTTAATGTTGGCCATGTCATCAAGAGATCAATCCCCGAGAGTTCCATCCCCAGTGGTGGCGCAGCCATCCGAGTCCAAGAGAGCACTTCGCTCTGGCTTCGCTCTCTCTGGGTGGGTGGGGTGGTTCTCCACCTCCCCCCATCACTCACTCAGCATGATGCTAGCCAGCGCAGGCGTCTGTTAGCTGAAGTAACAGCATTGGCGGTCAGAGTTGTGCAATGGCATTGCATTAGTGGCAGTTTTACGCGAGCTTTACGGGAGCTTTACGTGACTCATAGGAAGGACATGCTGGCCTTCACCGTCGCAGTGTGATAGGGGGAGTCCTAGAGAGTGGGTTGAATTGGGCCAAAAATTAGGGGGAAAAAAAGGAAAGAGACTTTGCTTTTCCATTTTAAAGGGTCCATATCATGCAGAACTTTTGAAATCTTTTTAAAATTAAAGAATTAAAAGTTTCAAGTTTAGTGTCTGTCAGAACTGGTCTTTCACTGTTTGCCCAGTGTAGCGTGGTGGATAAACCCAATCGCGGAGTGACACGAGAGAGTAGGTGAACCACACGTTTTAATCTGAGAACGCTCTATAGAGAGTTGAGACTCCCACCGGGAGTCCGTGTTCTCACTCACACACACAGTCAAAATACGAGAAGAGAAGGGTTTGGTAGTACTCACGGTACCGTAGAGTTGAAACCTGGGCTGAGTTCGGCTCAGGCAAAGGTAAACAATGACTGAGCAGTGAGTACGTTCTACTTCCGGGTATAAATACCGAGTGACGCGCTTCACTTCCGGTGCCTCGTGCGTGTCACGTGACTGGTGGGCGTGACAGTGTCCAGTCCATGTATTGCATATGTGTAAATTAAACTGCAGAACAGCCTGTTAGTTTTCCTGATGTCCCAGAAACGTATGCATTTACATACATCTGCCTATTCAGCCTACAGCAGATTAGACCTGCCCGCTCATGCTGAAGTTATACTGAGTGTTTCAGCCCAGTCTTCTTTCTGAGTGAGGCAAAATATAGGGCATCTAATCAAAACAGAGGTCATTTACGTATACCTACCATAGTATCAGAAATATCCTATTAAACTCTAAGGGATGAAGACTGGGCTGAAATACTCAGTATAACACTCAGTATAACTCAGTATAAATTAATTATGATTGTGTTTGCACGTGAAACCACATAAATGCCACACATGAAGGAAAAAAAAATTACAGTGCAAGAAATGGACCCTGTGAAGAACTCCATTGAAGTCATTTGAGAAGTGCTGGACATTTGGACAATAAATGAATATAATATTAAGTTATATGAATAATTAATATACAGTTTATTAATAATATGGTGCATAGTTTGTTTAGCACTGGCCATGCTACACATTACTGAATTATGCTCATGTTTCCCTCTCTCTCTTTTTCTCTGGCAGAAAGAAGCTGTACTCTTCAGGAGACGAGGAAGAGGAGGAGCTGGAGACCACAGTGAGGGCGTGGCCCAGCCAGAGCAGCATCACCAGTGATGAAGGGTAAAGCACTCATTACATGGGACAGGTGACACTTCCAACACGCAGTATTAGATCTGTAGAACCCCTCCGCAAATGACAGAGAGGAGGGGCCTTTCTCTGCCGTTACTCTTCTAAACTGTGGAACTTAATTCCACCTGTGGCTGGACAGTAAAGCTCTATGCACACTTTTAGGAAACTTTTGAAATAATATTTCATTTTAGCCTTCGACTACAATTCTACCTTTCTTTTGAAGTGTATCCTTTTAATTTTAAACATATTATTAAAAATATATTAAATGAATATGGTAGCGTGGGTTTCCTCTGGGGTCTCCAGTTTCTCCCACAGTCCAAAGACATGCGTGCCAGGTGAACTGGGGATTCTAAATTGACTGTAGGTGTGAGTGTGTGAGTGAATGGTGTGTGTGTGTGTGTGTGTGTGTGCGTGCGCCCTGCGGTGGGCTGGCACCCTGCCCAGGGTGAGTCTCTGCCTCGCACCCGTAGACCCCGGGATAGATTCCGGGTACCCGCAACTCTAGTAGGGATTAAGCAGTTACAGAAAATGAATAAATGAATGAATCAATTAATATGTTAAGTTTCATTTAGTTATTTTACTGCTGAAAAAATACTGAACATTTGCAATATTATTATTATTGTTATTGTTACTATTACATTTCTGTGGATGTACACGCATAGTGGCAAAGTTTGGTTTCGTTTGTTTGTTTGAACTGCATGCATTTTTGCATGCATGCATTTTTTAAAGTTTGCATGCATGCATTTTTAAGATGTAGTTTCTCACAGTGTGTGACATACTGTTAGCTACAAAAATAAACAAAATCAAAGACTAAGGTAGCTTTTAATAGTGTTTTAACAATGCAGTGTTATTTTATCCATTTTTGGTAAAAACAAATTGTCAAAAAGCACATACTTTCAACATGTATAGGGCAGACATGGACTGATTCAGGCATTACTGACCCATACAGTAGATTCTAGGCTCCTGTCTGTACTGTGCTGAGCTGTATGTACCTCCCATATTGCCTTTAACAGACTGAAGGAACGTCCAGCATCCTCCGCCAGTCAGACCAGCACTGTAGTGAACGAGCGTCTGCAGGAGCTGGTCAAGCTCTTTAAGGAGAGGACGGAGCGTGCCAAGGAGAAACTCGTCGATCCTGACGACTCAGACAATGACACACCACCACCTCCTGCCTGTGAGTTGAACCTGCAGTGATCTATTGTAAATCCAGCAAGACTGCACACACAGGGGCAAATAGCAGAGCCAGGCCATGAGAGAAGAGTTTGTATTAGTAACACTTTCAATTCAGAATTAATTTCCTGGCTCTTTGGAAAGCCCTGTGTTTTGATTCTAGGCTCAGACAAACAGGATCTCATTCTTCAAAGAGTCTTCACTCAGATTGATGCTGTTCCTGCATTAGATTTTGGTATTTGACCTTACATAGTATAGTAGAGAGCTTGGGAATACCAAAGATGATCTTAGATCTTTTTGTGATCATCCTCTGTAGAGGATTTGTAGACTATTTGTCACTTAACATTCATGTAGCTGTTTGTTAACATTCATTAACTGTTGTTTTAAAGTCATAGTTTATTGAAATTTCAAAATTGTTCGATTTTCCCCATCAGTGAAAACATGTTTGGTGTCTGAAGTTAGCTTCCCTAGTTTAGCACTGGAGCTATGAGGTTAATTTAGCTAGCAAGTGATGTAAGCACATGTTTATATTGACCCTAACCTTAACCTCAACCCTAAACCGAAGTCGATCCCTTATCATAAGCTCTGTCAACTGAATTTCCATACACTTGCAGTTGTTCTCCTGATGACCATCCAAATAAAGAGTGAACCACCAGTGATTTCTCTCCCTGATCCTCCCCACCGCAGCTCCGGCAAAAGCAGCTCCAGCACCTCCAGCACCTCCTCCTGAGCCTGCAGAGGAGCCGGAGACCAAGGAAGAAGCGCAGGAAGCTCCTGCTAAGGACCCTCAGGAGGAGGAGTACAGCAGAGTGCTGTGCTTTAAGGTGAAGCGTCAGTCCAGGATGGGCCGCCTGCTTCAGTATCGCTTCCCGGCTAGCATCGACCCCTTCACCAGTGAGACCCTTCCTCTCCCACCACCTCCTATTCCTCAGATCTCTCTCTCTTAGTCACCAACTCTTCCAGCCAGCTTCACCATCCTGTTATACACTTCTCTCTCACGTACATCATGACGTACAAAGTAGTAATCATAAAGCTTTGCGTTCAAGCACTTTGTGGTCCAAGATTGCAGTTAACTAACAAACTAACCTGGTCTAATTTCTTCTTAACACCCCCCAGTACAGTGTAAATATCTAGTGACTACTCCAAAAAATGTCTATCATTGAATGATCTACCCTCGACCACTGAAAGAGTCCTTTTCTCAGCCAGCCTGAAAGGTTACGTGATAAACTCTGGAATTGCTATTGTTTACCCGAGTTCCCACTTGTGATTACACCTTTAAAGGACATTCTTGTCCTAGTGTAGGTTGGAAACTCATTTTTAAAATCTTCCAAATAGCATGGGTTAGGCCCTGTTTTTACAGTTCTGTTTTTTTGTTTTTTTTTACAGTTTTAAAGTTCCATATTCTCTTTCCTTTCATCCTTTTCTTTCACATGCTCTGTAGTTTATTTTCTCTATGCGTCCCAACCACAAAGAGCCTGCACTGCATTAACTCTGTGGTAGATAACATTGCTTTTTGCATTTTAACCAACCAAAATCAGCAGTGTATATTAACACCTGTAGTGTTAAGGTTCTGGGGGGCACAGTTTGGTGGTTCTTCAACAAAAACACACCTGCTAAACCTGGCAGTTAAGAAATAGGTTCAATTAGGTGTTTTGTGCACGGAAAGCACCAGACTATGCTGGACATCTGCTGTTACTATTGCACGCTAGACTCATATCGTTCTCTGATCCTTATCCATAGACCTGGTCTATGTGCTCTGGCTGTTCTTTGTCACTTTGGCCTGGAACTGGAACCTGTGGATGATCCCGGTGCGCTGGGCTTTCCCCTTTCAGACCCCAAACAACATCCACCTGTGGCTGATGACTGACTACCTGTGTGACACCATCTACATCATGGACATCCTGCTCTTCCAGCCCCGCATGCAGTTCATCCGCAGCGGGGACATTGTGGTACGTAAAGCTGGGTGGCCTGATGGCTAGGGAGTTGCCCCTGCATTTGGAAGGTTGTGGGTTTGAATCCCAGGTCTGCCAGTGGCATCACTGAGGTACCCCTGAGCCAGGTACCGTCCCCACACACTGCACCCCGAGCACCATTATTGGCTGCCCACTGCTTCACTTGGTGAATGGGTTAAATGCAGAGGACAAATTTCACAAGCTTCACACTGTGTGCAGTGCTGTGGTGTGGTTCACTTTCACCTGGGGAGTCCCAGCCATTATCATGAATTGGTAATTGCTGTAATGAAAATGCTGCTCACTTTGTACAATTCTCGTTTTAGAGTGACAAGAAGGCAATGAGGGACAATTACATCAAAGCTCTGCGATTCAAGGTAAGAGCAAAGCTTTAGCAGTGCTCCACCAACATTAGTTAAACTAAAATGTGCTGTTTTTGGGGCTCTCTGAAGTCATAGTTTACTCAGTGTTTATGTTTGCTTTGGGCTGCAGCTGGACGTGGCCAGTCTTCTTCCCCTGGAACTGTTCTACTTCAAAATAGGGATCAACCCCCTCCTGCGCTGCCCACGGATACTGAAGGCAGGCCTCACATACAGCACTTTCCATTTTTGTCAAGGAACAATTCACTAAAATTGTCAGTGACTTAACCCTTTAAACTCTGAAGAACTGTGAACAGTTCAAGACTTTCCCTGATTCTCATGGCTACATATTTGTCGTAGCTTCTGAATAATAAACCTTAAGACAGAGACCTGAATACTAAGCCTGGAGTTTAACTGTGAACTCACTGGGAACCAGTCAGAAAGATGTAATTTGCAGCCTTAGTGATCATTATCAATAATATCACCATTCAGGGCTACATGATATGGATAAAATACTAGCATTGCATGAAAATAAGTGAAAATAATATTGTAGTTGCTAATATTGTGATAATTAACTCATGATATATTGTGCCTCTCGTCAGTGTTAGGATGTTTTAGTGAACTATTCTTTAACAGTAATTATCTTATTGTTGAATACTGGTATTAAAAAGGCTATGTCCTATGCAGATCAGTTTCTCAGAACCCACTTCTCCCACTATCATTCAGATCATGTCTTTCTTTGAGTTCAACATGCGTCTCGAGGCCATTTTGACCAAAGCTTATGTTTACAGGTAAGTACAAGCTTCCACGTCCACTTAACAAGCTTTAAAAATCATGTTTGTCTCTCTCCAGTCCCTTCACTTGTTAGGTTCTTTTTCTAGAGTCATTCGGACCACCACCTACTTGCTGTACTCCCTCCACTGCAATGCCTGTCTCTATTACTGGATGTCTGCCAGTGCGGGCCTGGGCTCTACACACTGGGTGTATAGTGGAGAAGGCAATGCGTATGTGTTTTTTTATTGTATGTAATTTAGGTTGTAATTTATGTGTTTGTATATATAACTGGTTACCATGAACAGTCATTTTTGTCCTGTAAAGAAATCTCTCTTATATTGAAATTGGCATTTGCTTCAGGGAGTATTCTTTTAACGACCTTATCACTCAAATTTAACAATCATATTGTTGTAATGTTGTCTAACGTCGTCTAACGTCGTCTAACGTCTTAAATGTTATATTTTCTGATTAAAATAAAATCACTTTATTACAACTCTCATGTTTGTCCTGCCCTTATCCTTAAATTGCTTTGTATACTGTTTCTTCAGCTACATCCGATGTTACTACTTTGCTGTGAAGACACTGATCACTATCGGAGGACTGCCCGACCCAACCAACCTCTCTGAAATTATTTTTCAGCTCATCAACTACTTTGTTGGCGTTTTTGCCTTCTCCATCATGATTGGACAGGTATAGTGCTTATTATTATGTCATTCAAAAAAATTTTTTTCTTATTTTCATTTGTTAACCAGTCAATTAACTAATCATAATTACCAAAACAAAAATGTGTGTTTCAAGGCAAGGCAAGTTTATTTGTATAGCACATTATCATAAAACAAAAGTCATTCAGTGTGTTTTACAGAGATAAAATAAGCATAAAATCAAAAAAGTAAGCAAGGTAAATTAAACAATACAAAAGAATACAGATAAAAGTGCAGGATTTTTGTGCAGATTTTACTGGTAACCGAAAGCAGCGGAAAACAGTGAAAAGTGTTTTCAGTGAAAAGCATTTTGTTAGTAGCTTGTTGCTAAACTCTGAGCAGATGCTGAATTTTGAGGTGTTTGATGTACCTTGTTTTTGTTATATTTAAGTAACCTTAGACTCAGACTAAACTACACAGACTGACTGATGTAAACTCTGCTCTAAAATCACCACGCATTTCAGAATCTTCCCATTGTCCAGCTATTTGAGCTTCTGTGCAGCAGTGTACTGTGGAAAACAAACAACTGTGTTTTAACCCAAATACTAGTTTTATACTGTGTGAAGTGGAACTGGTTTCATTCTGTGTAAAGTACTTTCACTTTATCCCTGGGCTGTTTTGTCTGGTGCTGTATTAAAGGGATTGATCTTGACTAGTTGACTGCAGCCCACAGTGCCTGGTCAACTCGTCTATTGAAGTATTGGCTGCGTAGATAGCCAGAAAAAAATTAAAAAGCATGATTTTTGTTTGCTGTTTGAGCTAAATGCTACAAAATATTTACCAGGTCTTTACAAAAGTGGGTGTGGCTTAAACCAGAGGTGAGTGCAAGGTACTGGAAGTGGGATTACAGCTTAATCAAGACACTCTGCCTGGACACTAGTCTGGATGCCTACTGGTCTATTGATAATGTAAATACTTCATTACTTTGGTATTGAAATTTGGTACTGAATGACATTTTTTGAGACTGGAAATATTGAAACTATAAAAGGACAGAATGTCCATACACAGCCCTTTGCTCGTTTCCAGTATTTAATAGATGGTCTTATAAAGATGCTTTGGTCTTTTCTGCATTAGATGAGGGATGTGGTGGGCGCAGCCACGGCCGATCAGACACATTACCGTTCATGCATGGACAGCACAGTGAGGTACATGGGCTCCAACCGCATCCCCAAAGATGTGCAGTACCGTGTGAAAACCTGGTACAACTATACATGGCAGTCACAAGGCATGCTAGGTGAGATTAAACTGCCTTTAGGGTCTTAATCCAGTTCTCATGGGCTGTTTGCCAGGCTGCATCTCTTTCCTTTCTGCTCCAAACACATACATGAATCCAGTTATCAAAGCTGAATCCAAAACAATTCAAACTGAATGCAAAAGTTATGGACTGGCTGAGGGAGCCTGAGGACGGAGGGTTCATTTTATTTTAAACCAGGTGGACTCTAACTGACTTGCATGCAGAAAATATATTCATATAATGTTTATCTTATATTCATATAATGTTTATGTACATGCATATTTATTTTTAATTTTTCTCACTTAATTTTCATGTTCTTTAACATTTCTCTTTTACTCTACTGATTATTAATTAATTAATTAATTTAATTTAATAAATTTTATTCACCTCAGTCCTTGCCTGAATCTGCAGATGTTTTATTAAGGTCATTTGGGTTTATTTGGGTGTATTTGGTTGTATTTTTTTTTATTTATTTATTTTTTTTTGGACAAATAATGTATCAGTTATCAGTTCTTTCTGTATGTAGATGAACAGGAGCTGCTTGTGCATTTACCAGACAAGATGAGGCTGGATATTGCAGTGGATGTGAACTACTCTATTGTCAGCAAAGTCCCACTCTTTGAGGTGCAAACATTTTGAAATTTCTCATAATGGTCTACATCTGGGAAATTAGCAAATGGTACTCACATACAGTCTAAGTAAGTTCATGTCAGGTCTTTCCTCATATTGCAGTGTTTATTTGTATTTTTAGACCCAAAGTGTGTCCAGGCGTTTGCACTGTTTCCCAACCTTCTCTCCCTCCCTTCTCTTCATCTCCATATCTGTTCCATCTATCCACTTTTTTCTTTTTCTTCTTCTCAGGGTTGTGACAGGCAGATGATTTATGACATGCTGAAAAGACTCAGGTCTGTTGTGTATCTTCCCGGAGACTACGTCTGCAAAAAGGTACCCTATGCTTTTTGGTGGGTCATACTGAGAGAGGCTTTTCATTTTTATT
Source organism: Brycinus macrolepidotus (assembly GCA_037974445.1). NCBI lineage: Eukaryota > Metazoa > Chordata > Actinopteri > Characiformes > Alestidae > Brycinus > Brycinus macrolepidotus. Next base: position 20,842,791 of record JBBPCZ010000034.1, read on the forward strand.
ACTTCATGGATGATCAAACATACAGGAGGATTTAAGGGGACAGTTGACCTATGCATACCTCGCCCACAGATGCATTCGTTCGTTGCAACTGCTGCACGGTTTACCGAACCCTGGCAAAAATGGAACCACCTGAAAAGAAAAAATACAGAATTTTATAGTGTGTTTATAATAATACAAAGTATACTTAAATATTACACTGGTAGCATGGATTTAATAGTTTTTGTTGTGTAATTGAGCTCACAAGCCAACCTAAATTCATTAGTTTGAATTTAATATTTGCCAACATTCTATAAAGCTTGTCCTAAATTGCGATGAAAGATGCATGTGTGGGTGGAGCATTGATTGGTCACTTCAGCTGCAAACTGCTGGCTAACCACTGATCACAGATGCTTACATGGTTAAAGTTAATGCAAGAAAGTGCTTATGGTCACTTACACCTCTGTATTATATACACAAAGGCTCCTTATTGGTTATTATGGAACAATGATAACTGAATTAACCATTTGAATGTTTAAATGGTTGCTCTCTCAAAGACCTTTTAAAAATAGTTTTATAGTGCCAAAAGGATTCTATTATTAGTACTATTAGTACTGTTATTATTATTCAAAGTTTGACAGTGGTTAAAGCTATTGGAGCCTTAATTGTTCTTCATTTTCTAGGGGGAGGTCGGTCGAGAGATGTACATCATCAAGTCAGGGGAGGTTCAGGTGGTCGGGGGTCCAGAAGGGAAGACTGTATTTGCAACACTGAAAGCAGGATCTGTGTTTGGCGAAATCAGGTGACCCATAATCTGTTATCAATGATAATTATTCACACACTTTCATTGAGCAAAGTGCAGCTTAATGTTCTCGTCATATATTAGAAAAAAAACTTTACAATACATTACAGAAGGTTGAAAGTTTTACTACTACAACTAAAAAAAAAAAAAAAAACATGAGTGCACATCATCTGAAAGTGGTTGTGACTGTCAGATTTGGGCAGTCTTTTTCACATCTGTGTCTGTCTGCGTCTCTGGCATGAAGTTTGCTGGCAGTGGGAGGGGGGAACCGGAGAACAGCCAACGTGATAGCACACGGCTTCGCTAACCTCTTCATCCTGGATAAGAAGGGCCTCAACGAAATCTTGGTGCACTACCCGGAGTCCCAGAAACTGCTCCGCAAGAAAGCAAAGTGAGAGAGCATCACAGCACAGCATGGAATGCTATAATCAATTATAAACTTAATTTAAATAGTATTTAAAAATAAATGTGCTCATTATATTTATATATATATATATATATATATATATATATACACATAAACATATGTATATGTATATATATACATATACATACATATATATATATGTGTGTGTGTGTGTGTGTGTATATAAATATATATATATATATATATATATATATATGATGCACATGGTGGTGATGATGAATTATAATTTATCATTCATTAAATTAATACTGCATTAAATTAATTACACATCTTCTGTAACATATCGCCTCACTAGTGTGTGCTTGCTCATGCTGAGTCTCCTGTGTGTGTTGTGAAGGAAAATGCTGGCAGATAAGAAGCCTGCTGCCGAGAAGAAGGAGGAAGAGAAGAAACCGGTGCATGTATTCCCCCCAAGGGCTGAGACCCCCAAACTGCTTAAAGCAGCGCTGGAGATGACTGAGAAATCTGGCCTGCGAGGCACACTGGCCAAGCTGAAGGAGAAGACGAACAAGTCCAGCGTCTCATTGCAGGTGCACACACGCATGCACGCACACACACACACACACACACACA
>JBBPCZ010000034.1:20844668-20855066 GCA_037974445.1 Brycinus macrolepidotus
ACACACACACACACACACACAACACGCTCACAATAATGTAACATCTGAGACGTAGGTTTAAAGGAATAGTTTAGCAAGCCATCATATTTACACAAGAAGCTCATCAGCCAGAGCAGATGTTGCAGATTGTGGCTGGAACTAGACTTCTCAGGAAGGTAGACCAGGTTGGTGACCACTGCAGTACAGTATTAACTATGCACACTGAGGTCTTTGTGTATTATATGAAATAAACCCAGTTGCTGCGTAACAGCTCATACACTAACATTAACTCACGGTTCTCTTTCCTGATCAGCCATCCGTTTGTTCCTCTGTGCTGCCTGCCTCCCCCGTCCCCGGTCAGCCCTCAGAGCAAGAGCAAGAGCCTGATCTTCTGTCCCAGATGTCGGACAGCCCCATGCAGGGAGCTCCTGTCAGCCCCTCCGCCCTGGAAGATGACAGCCGGTCAGTTCAGGAGCGACTCATTCATGAAGAGTCATCATCAAAAGAGAGGAAGATAATAGGGAAGGAGAAGTAACCCAAAAAAGAACCACTTGTCATATTAGTAACTTTTCATATTTTGTATAACAATAATAAGAATAATTATTACACATACTATTACACATATTATATATATAAATAAAATCCTTACTAAGGTACCCACCCAGAGCCTATCCCGGGGCCAGCGGGCATGAGGCAGAGACTCATGTTATTTCATGATATCATGTTATTTCATGATACATAATATATATGATATGTGTTCTATGAAACTTTTCAATAACCACTTCTCACATTTGATGCACTCAGTAAGGAAGTGAGTGATGTGGGTGTGGAAGGATCATTTTCCATCTCCGTGACCTCTTTTAGAGGGTCAGACAATGGGCCTAGATGGAATATTATATAACACAGTGGTATCCAGTTCTAGTCCTGGAGGGTCTATTATGCTTAAAAAATTTGTGTTTTCCCTTCTGTAACTTACGTGACTCATCTCATGAAGGGTTTGGTAAGTAGCCAATGAGTTGAATCCAGTGTGTTTCAATAGGGAAATCACCTGTAGTGTATATGGTTACACAAATCATTTAAGGAGATTGTTCTCATTTGTCATCTATGACATTCTATTAGTTTCACAGGAGATCATTGTTGATATACACACATATAAATATATAACGTGTATATAATATATAATGTAATAATCTTACTTCCAGATACTGCAATAAGCCTTTATTTTCAGTGGTTGAAGGTGAAGCCACATGTTTGCCATAATTTCAATAAATCCAACCCAGAAATAGCGACCGGAGCAATAGTTCAGCAATAGTTTGCATAGCTTGTATTTATGTTCTGCACTGTTTGCAGAGGTCAGCAATCTTCAGGTTTACCACTGTCTGCTTAAAATGTCTCAGTCACAATCCCAAGTGCCTTAATGAACCCCAAACATCATTAAATGCCCCCTTAAATACCCCAAAAAGCTTGGACACCCCTGGAAAAATGACGTGTTGTGTTGATTATTAAGTGAAGTCCACATCCTCTACTGAGAACACACTGCTGCACATTTTAATACACAGTTACTGTCTGTTTGCTGAATTGGACATATTGGGAAAATCCATCCATCCATCCATTCCCTACCGGAAAATGACAATAGAAAATGTGGTTGGTGCAAAAGTTTGTTTTGTTTTTAGTTTTCTAATATGTTAAAATCAGCAATAAATAGACATTGTGTGCAAAACAATGTGCAGAAAAAAGTATATTTAGGTTTGCTTACCTTTGTTTCGCTTAGGAAATCAATAAAACATGTCAGTTGACAGTGTATGTTGTGAATGGCTTGTTACAGTATGATCACTTATAGGGATGTCTGAGATTTCCCATGAATTCATACATGATGGGTAAACTTTAATGCAGATCTATATAAAGTGCATCCTTGGCCAACCAAACCAATGACTTACATAAAATAACATGACCTGTGAACCACAAGGAAACCAGACAGGGCCCCATCAGAACAATATAAATACAAGTAACATGAGCGAGAATGGCAGCAGCAGACTGAAATCATGTTTCGAACTAGACTCCTCTGGGAGAACAGACAAACAAGATCATTATGAATAGCGTGGATTTATTTAAAGCATGAAGACATGAGTTCTTGAGACAGAAAACACATGTGAAGCATTTGAAGACGTCGTTTCACCCCATTAAGGAACAGAGACGAGCCCCGAGATGAACATGATCGCTCAGCGTCTGTCCGCTCCATCAGAGATGATAGGAGGGGTGTGAAACCCCATAGGATCATCCTCCCTTTATGACATCCAGATGTTGAGGGAAGAAAACAGGGCTGGGTGTTGCTGATATATTAGGTGGAAAGACTGAACCGCCATTAATAAGAAGAAGGAAAAATACCGCTGGCTTTTAGAGCTCGGAACAGATGAGTGAACTGTTTTTAAAAAACGTCTCCGCTGGTTGCCTTCTTTCATACCAGCTTCAGGATTTGAACATAAATCATTCCGGAGTAGTTCGTGGTTTCATGTTTTAATGCTGTTACTCTTTTTTTTTATCTCTTATTTACCTGCGTTGAGTTTTAATGCACTGCCAAGATGAAGGTGAGGGGCCAAATAGTCAGGCTTTGATCTTGACGCTTCAGAAAGAGTGCTAGACGGATATGCAGGTCCTTTGTTTTTTTATTTTTACTGTTTCTTTCATTAGACATATTTTGTGGAGCATTTTCACAGTTCCAAACTGCAATTTGAACCTGCTTGTACATATAATATAATGATGGATGTCATTGCTCATTGCTTTATTTAAATGAATTGTGAATAGCTGAATAGTTGAATCATGAATAAACTGATCAGCTGCCTGCATTGCCTGACTTGTAGCTATTATTCATCGCTTACAGGGACATGTTGGTAACTTTTTGCCCAACCTGCTTATTCTCACAGCTCAGTACGTTTCAATAGAACAGCTTGTGCTCAGTTACATTTTTTTTAGGTTTGTTTCTGAGGATTTTTCTTCTTTCAGTTTTTGTTTCTTCTATACAAGAGTAATGTCTCAGCAAGCTTGAATGTCATAAATCTCAGAAAAAGTTGATGTCACACCTCACACACACACACACAGACGACATTAAGATGTAGTATAACATCAGAGGTCTTCACTCCAGTAATAAAAGTACAGAGGAGCCCAAAAATGTCAAGTCAAGTGGGTTTATTGTAATTTCAACCATATACACACAGAACAGTGAAACCAAACAACGTTTCTCCAGGACCATGGAGCAACACAAGGACAGAACAGAATACCACAATACTACAAGTGCAGACTGGGCAAAATCCACAGAATGAAAAGAGAGCAAGAGATGAAGTGCAAGAAAAACAAGAGAGCAACAAAACAACAGTAGAAGGCAACATTTAGTGCAGTAACAGCTACAGAACTAGTTTGGATAAATACAGTATTATGACAGACTGTTTTCTAGCAGTGGGGAGTTACGTGTGCAAAAACATAGTTTTTTTTTTTTTTTTTTTTTTAGACCATTTGTGTTATGGCATTGATAGGAAAAATGTCTTAAAGATATGCCAAAAAAAGAAAGTGATCCACAAACTGTTTCAACTTTGTAATTGATTATATTATTTTCCTATTATTTCTTATTCATTTATGTAGAGTATTTGGCCATTTAAAAATATAATTTAATCCTATATATATATAGTTATATAGTTAATTAGCGTTTTATTTTGTCTTTACCTTGTGCATTTATTGGACATTTTTCTGATTTAATTGTAGTATTCATTCTTTTTAATTCTTCCTTATAAAATAAGACTGCGGCAGGAGGTGGGCTGAGTAACCAAAACCCTATAATTAAATAGAGATGGCTAATCTGGTCAAATAAAGACTTAATGGACAGCAATAAAAAAAGACAAGTCCAAAGGTCTCAGCAGTGGAACAGTGGAACTTCTCAGTAGCGCAGGAACTGGAGTGTGTAAGGTTCTGTTCTTCCCTTTTTGGGGTCCTTTCGGTCTCCAAGTCCAAAGTCTAAGACGTGACCCAAAGCTGATGTAAGGCCTTGGGCATCATTTTGTCTTAATAACAGCACCGGTCCAGTCAGATAAGGGTCACACCAGGGAGGTCCTGTGTATTTCAGATCACTTTTCCGGTATCTAAAATGTCCAAAAAGAACACAAAACTGAGATTCACAGAGCCCAGGATGACAGCAGCAGTGTGTGTGTGTGTAAACGGGTTCAACAGACATGATCTCACACTGGGACACTGGGACTTTTAACTGACCAGCAAAATCACCAGACCTCAATCAGGGATGGGTGGAGTGATACGAAAACGTCAATACTTGCCAGATCTTTTCGAGCCTGGAGTCTCCCAAGAAAATACACCAAGCATTTTCTTTAAGCAGCAGACTCAACACACACACACACACACCCCACTTTTATTAAACTGTGTCTTTGATTCTGAAAAAGAAGTACAAAAGAGTGAATGTGTAGGTAAATTTAGTAAGTAGGAACTACTTTCCTTCCGCCTTCTATATCTGGCTCTAACACAAACAGTAGCACAAGGTTGAATGGAGAGTGGACGATCTGTAATGACAGACCACATGGGGTTATTACATTCCACTGAAGTCAGTTTTACTACAAATGAAAGGGTTTTTCTTTAAATATTTTTCAGTGTTTATGTGTACTGGCTTTCACTGTCAAAATCTCACAAAAAATCATTATTAAATCCAGAAATCGACTTAAATATATCGACAGACACGAAAACTATCTGAAAAGTGGAGAATGGGGTGGGCTAAGATGGACAGCACCAATGCCGTTCTTATTAATGATATGAATATTTGTAATGTTCTTACATAATTCATAAGAATTAATATTATTTAATATTAATAATAAATTAATTATCATAGTTATTGAGGTTAAGTCGCACAAGTATTAAGAAAGAAATTGTGTAAGCGATTGTTTTGACACTATATGGACAAAAGTATTGGGACGGCTGACCATTACACCAACAGGAACTTTAATGTATTCACATACATAGACTTTAATATGGAGTCTGTCCCCCCTTTGCAGCTATAACAGCTTCCACTCTTCTTGGAAGGCTTTCCACAAGATTTTGGGGTTTCTTTGGGAATTTGTGCTCATTCATTCTGTAGAGCATTTATGAGGTCAGGCACTGATGTTGTTCCAGTTCATCCCAAAGGTGTTGGATGGGGTTGAGGTCAGGGCTCTGTGTGGACCAGTCAAGTTCTTCCACACCGAACTCATCCAACCATGTCTTTATGGAGCTTGCTTTGTGCACTGGGACACAGTCATGTTGGAATAGAAAAGGTTCTTCCCCAAACTGGTTCCACAAAGTTGGAAGCATGTCGTTGTTCAGAATGTCTTGGTATGCTGAAGACGTTCACTGGAAGTAAGGGGGCCTAGCCCAAACCCTGAAAAACAGGTGTGTCCCAATACTTTTGTCCATGTAGTGTATACTCACAGAGAAACTGTGCCATCTGTCGGAGAGGAACAGTATTGACACGATTGGTTGGGAAAACTACATTACCCAGCATGCTCTTGGCGCGTTCATGTGATAATTCATCAAGTGATCCACTCGGTAGCTGCGCTAATGTTCAGATCTCGTGCTCATTCATTAGTGGATTACAGGCTCTGTTTACTGTTATCGTCTGCAGTACTGAGATGAACTGAAAGTTGGGCCAGACGTGCAGGTTGGTGATGTTGTGTTTATGTTATGATACTGTTGAGCAGCAGGGTAGTGTCGAGCAGCATGTTGGTCTTCAGTGTTTCATGTGTTTTCCCAAGGTAATCATAGATCTGACACTTTACCTGAAGTCTCCTTGTTTACTTGCGAGTAGAGCTGCACAATATGGACAGAATATCAGTACTGCAATTTTACTGATACATATTATTACATTGCTACATATTATTATACTGCTACATATTATTATACTGCTACATATGATTATACTGCTACATATTATTGTACTGCTACATATGATTAAACTGCTACATATCATTGTACCTCTACATATTATTATACTGCTACATATGATTATACTGCAACATATTATTGTACTGTTAATATTATCGTAGTGCTACATATGATTATACTGCTACATATTATTATACTGCTACATATTATTATACTGCTACATATTATACTGCTACATATGATTATACTGCTACATATTATTATGCTGCTACATATTATACTGCTACATATGATTATATTGCTACATATTATTGCACTGTTACATATGATTATACTGCTACATATTATTGTACTGCTACATATTATTATACTGTTATGCTGTTTATACTGGTTGTACTGTTTATACTGTTTGCACAATTCTCTACTACACTGCACATTTTTTTCAATCATTTGACATTTTACTTATATACATTGTACAGAGCTCTCCACACACTCAGGACAGGTTTGCTCAAACCTTGCTTTTATTTATACTTCTTCATTTGCACTGTTCTGTATGTGTACATTGTGGAACCTGAGCTTCGCCATTTCGTCTCTCTGTATACTTGTGTATGGTTGAGATGACAATAAAGTTCACTTTGACTTTGACTTCGACTCATCAGCACACCCAGTAACTCACCTGGAGCTGTGATTGGTCAGAAATATTGTGTTTTGTTAGAGGCTCATTTGCATATCACAGCCTTTTGTGATATCATTATTTCAGAGACCAATTCTGCGATAATAATTAGCAGACAATATATATTGTGTAGCCTGACTTGCAAGTGTTTGTGACTCAGAAATTTCCACTAGTTGGGGGTTGCGGTGGTGGGAATCACATGCACTATGTATTCATTCTGGACTGCACCAAAAGCAATATCTAAAATGATTTTTCATATGCCTGCAGTGGGCTGGCGCCCCACCCAGGGTGAGTCCCTGCCTCGTGCCCAGTGGCCCCGGGAGAGGCTCTAAAGATTAAGCAGTTACAGAAATGAATGAATGATTTTTCCTTGCCAGAATACATGGCGTCCCCATTGACAGTAGACTTCTTTTTAAGTCTATAATTAACTTAAGAAGTGTTTTAAGGACATTTGTGCTTTATTTCAGGTCTGATTCAAGAAGACACTATGAAACTGTCCCTCAGTTCACTGGTCTACAGTACGGACTGATTAGCCATGGAAACTCCACAGCTGCCACTCGAGGTGAGTTCAGTCACGCAGATCTGGCCCCTGAGTCTTACTCTTGCTCTTGTCTGCTTCTGATCTGATCTGCTTGTCTGACTGTTCTGAAGAGTGAGAATGGGAGAAGTTGTGCAGAATAAGTGGTCATGTGGTTTTGTTCCCTCTCGCAGATCATTTCCCATATCCTAGGTTTTCTTTGTGCGTCGGACCGAAAAGAAGCCTCACTGGTCTGCAGAAGTTGGTATGAAGCGAGCCAAGATTACCGCTTCCAGGTTAGTTACTTGTTTGCGTAAGGTTTAGTACTCAGTACATGGAAAACAGTACAGTATTATTATTATTGAATTAGTTGGAATTGTAATTATTATGATTATTATGAGATATTAATATTTTACCAGATTGGTAAAAGGCCCATATTCCAATCATTCACCAAATTTCATTCACTTAAAAAAAAAAAAAAAAAAGTTATATGTAGTGCATATATGGAAATGTATGGAAAAAGGGCCAAATCATCACATTTTGAGTCATATATCACAAAAACCAGTGCATTTTAAAATACCTGCCCATTTAGCCAAACCTGTTTATGCAGTCATGAGGTGTGTTTTAGTCCAGACTGCTTGAATGAGGCACAAACCAGGACAGGCAATGAGTACAAAGGGAATTCACATGTATCATTTTCAAAAGCACAGTAACAAAAACTGTTTTATTCTAGAGGATAAAAAGAGGGGCTGGATTGGAAATTCTCATTTTCGTTACTTTCATGCACTCATCCCCTGCAGAAACAAGTTATCTTCAAGTTCCCTGCCTCTGTGTCTGCCCTGAGTTTTATCCGGGGTCTTGCTCGGCGAGCCCAATGCGGACTGATCATCAGCCACCTGGATGGTTCCAGTTTGTCCCGGCAGGTTCTGGTGGAGGTGGGGGTTCACCTCGGCCCTCGGCTGGAGAGTCTGGCTCTGCCAGGCAGCAGCATCACTGAGTCTTCACTCCTGGGTGTGTTGCCACACCTAACTAACCTGCGCAGACTGGACCTCAATGGGCTGGATAGCCTCTTCATGTCCGGAGCCTTTCTGAGCCGTGAAGAGCATCGGCAGCAGGTAATATTTTCAACCCCTTATCATTAAGTTTCGGTAAAACTTTGTGCTTTATTGGGAAAGGTCATCCATAAATGCAGTGGCGACCCATGAGTATTAGTGCAAGACATTCAGTTTGCTTATTCAGTTTTTCACAGAATTGGTCCCACCAGTTGGAAATCGAAGTGATTATATAATTACGCCGTCTCTGTCTACATATACTGTTGATTAATTTGACACTTTAGGCCCTCTGTCCAGCTCCTGAAGGAACCAATAACAGAGGTGACTTTGCTACCTAGATTAGACTTTTAAACAATTCTGATTGTATTATTTGTCTTCGGCCATTTCAGGAATGTAACCCTGTTGTTTATAACGAGCGCCAGCTGCAGTACTTGTAAACTCAATACAGCAAGCATTATAAATATAAAAAACATAAATGAAGTAAAATTATAGACATGCATCTTTTATATCCCTGAAATCATTTGGACTTCTCTGAAGGCCTGGAGGGCCATCCCCACTACTTAAATGTTAGTGTTGTTGCTAATGCTCGTCCTTTTAAGTGGCTAGTGTAGTAATGGAAGTGTGTTTACCTCTTATTAGAATCATGCAAAATGCATGCCTTAATTGCAAACTTGCCTCAGTCATGAGTTGTTTGTGTCTTTCTTATATGTTTTCTGGCACTGTATTGTATACTGTTATCTATAAAAATGGACAAAAGTACAGACAGAACACAGGCAGTAAGATGCACTCAAAGTCAAAGTGAACTTTGTCATTTCAGCTATAAACACATATGCAGTGAGACGAGACGGCATGGTTGCAGATTTTACAGGGTACAAAAAGACACGTAGAATACACATATTAATAAACTATAAATCTAAACTCTAAACTAGAAGTAAAATGTGCAGTTTGGTACAAGGATGTGCAATTTGGTTGAGTCAGTTTACCGTTCAGGTGTGTGTGTGAGTGGGGGCAGTGGGGGGGCAGGCAGTGTGTTGAGGAGTCTGATGGTTTGTGGGAAAAATGAATGTAAACATGTACTAATAAAACTGTTCCTCAATTTTAGATACGTGCAGCACTGAAGAACCTGGAGGAGCTGGAGCTGTCTGACCTCCGTTACCTTTCTGACCTGACCTTCAACCGTTTGACTGGCTGCACACCAAAGCTGCGCAGACTGGCTCTGGCCGGCTGCCACATCGCCTTCGAGTTCGACCCTTATCGAGGCTGTGCAGTGGGCCCGGGCTCTTCAGCCATTCTGTCCCTGAGGAACCTGCTCCACCTCCTCCAGGAGCAGGCGTCCACCCTGCGCAGCCTGGACCTGAGCCGCACCAGCATCACACCTGAGTCGCTGCGCTCCCTGGCCCAGGTCCCTCGCCTTCGGCTGGAGGAGCTCAGCCTGCAAGGCTGCAAGGAGCTCACGGACTACTCCATCGAGCTGCTCTCCAAGTACCAGAGCGGACTCCAGAGCCTGGATCTGAGCGCCTGCACCGAATTGACCAGCCGGAGCGTGCTGGCCATGGCTGACCTGAAGGAGCTCCGGTCCCTTTCGCTGTCCCGGGACTGGAGGATGACGGATAAAGGCCTAGCAGATTTACTGGCATTGCCTGGTGTAAGGATCCTGGATCTGTCCGAGTGTTTGCATGTGGGTGGGGCAGAACTGGTAAAAGGACTGTCCTCCCCACAGCCCCGGGCTCAGCTCGAGTCCCTCAGCCTCAGGAACTGCACCTACATCAGGGTGAGCACTGAGGGTGGTTTTGGTCCTGTTAACATTGATATTGATCATTTACCACTGCAGAGTTTAGTTGTGTTCCAAGAATGTAGGACAACAAATGGTCTGAGTTATGCTATTTATTGGTCCCAAAGATGATAGCATTGTTATAAGTGGAACAGGGGCCTGGGTACAAAAGAGATCAAAGTTACAAAGTTAACTGGATCCAAATTAGCTTTCCTTCAGTATTTAATCAACTATTTTTTGGACCTTTTTTGATGTTACAGTTATTATTATAGGACCATATTTTTCACAAACATCGAGACAACGAGTATTTTATTTTCTGCTCACCCTCAAGTTGACTTAATATTTCTGTGTATTTATTAGGGACCTTTTGACTTTAAGGTTACAGATTTATTTGTAAAAATGCAGCAGGCAAAATGTAGTTTTTTGATCCCCTGCTGAATTTGTAAGTTTGCTCACTTACAAAAAAATGAACAGTCTCTAATTTATGAGGTAGTTTCAT
>JBBPCZ010000034.1:20855166-20867582 GCA_037974445.1 Brycinus macrolepidotus
TGAAACTACCATAAAAATTAGAGACTGTTCATTTCTTTGTTACTGAGCAAACTTACAAATTCAGCAGGGGATCAAATCATTATTTCCTCCACTCTATACGTTTATACTTATACCAGTCTTCACTAAGACTCTTAAGCCACAACAAATATTGAGCATGCTTTAAAGCTCAGCCCCTGTTGCTACAGTATGTCCATTATTTAAGAGTGCATATCTGAAATCAAAATGGACCTTTTTATCTTGTTAGTTCATGTCCCTGGTCATAATAAGCACAATTCATCATTTATTATTTAAAACAATGTTTCCCAACCCTGGTGTTAGAGGCAGACTGCCATGTACAATTTAATGCTTTCCCTGCTTTAATGCACCTACAGCAACTCCGTAAGGGGTTGGGAACAAGCTGATTAGTGGAATCAGGTGTGCTGAGAGCAGTGAATTCACTCAAATGTGCAGGATAGTGTGTCTCCAGTGACCTGGGAAACAGTGATTTAAAAGAAAAAAAAAAACATTCTTGGTTTCCCATAATTTTCCATCACAATGTAATTGAGCCTCTAAAATGTCTTGTGATTTTTGACTACATCACTGCCCACCAGTGGGTGGGGAAAAATAATACTGACCAATCACATCAAGTTTCACCTCCCCCACCTGCCATCAGCCTAAATGCTGAAATAGCTCAGAGACCCTACCTGATGCCACTCAGAAAAGAAAATGGATTATGATTTCCCATTCAGGTTTAAGAAATTTAAACCTGAATGGAAAATTTAAAAGAATATTAACAATACAATAATATTTTACTCACTTTTAATCATATTAGTCAGTAAAACACTGTTCAACCAATGGAGATAGTCTAGGCTTAAATCCTTATCCATTACAACATCATCAGGAACTGACCATAAAACGTATATTGGCTGGTTATATACTTGTCTCTGTTTTCTCTCTGTATCAGGATGCAGCTGTTTATTCTCTGGCTCAGCTGCTGGGCAGCAGTCTGCGAGAGCTGGACCTGACCTCCTGCGTATACCTCACAGACCTGAGCGTCCGTGCCATCGCCTCCTATCTGCCTGGTCTACGGGTGCTGCGGCTGGGCTGGTGCAAGGAGATCACAGACTGGGGGCTGCTGGGGATGGTGGAGCCCACCAACGGATACAAGCCAGACAAGGAAATGGTGAGATTTGGAAAAGGGGTATCCCATTCATGTGAGGAGAGCCTGTTAATGCTACAAATGGCAATGTTAAAAAGGTATGCTGTTGCAAGAAATGTTGCTAGTATTGATTTAATAAAATTAGTTCATGAAATGTGTACAAGTATTTTATACAAGTGCTTCATGAAACCACTGAATTGTTGAGTGCATGGTCATTATATTGTTTGTAAAATCGTTGTAATGTTGCTAAGTATAAATGAAAGCCTATAGTCACTAATTAGCATAAGTCAAATTATAAGATAAGATAAGATAAGATAAACCTTTATTAGTCCCACAAGTGGGAAATTTGCATTGTCACAGCAGAAAGTGGACAGAACAAAGGTAAGAGCAGCGAAAATTAAAAAAACAATAGAATAGAATAAAAACTATACCAACAATAAAGTATAAAATGTACACTATACAATCTAGATCATAAAATATGGACTAATAAAGATAACCCTTTATTAGTTTCATGGGTTGGAAATTTGCATTCTTAAAACAGTAAAGACAGAACAACAGGACATATATATAAAGTGTGTCAAGCGATTAAAAAAAAAAAGTAATTACAAGCTCTCTGATTAATTAATCAAAATTAATCGCACACATTTTTTGCTGTAAAAATGTTTACAAGTAGTGTTTTCCTGGGGGAGCGTGCTGCATGCGGCATCTCGCGTGTTTCACTCATACAAATCGATGGGTGCATAAGTTGGGGGACGAAACTAATGATTTTTAAAAGTCGGCCACTAATATAATGGTTCCGGTGCCCATGCATACAAGGCATCTCAAGCCTGGTATCAGGGGCTGTTCTGGTTCAGACCACTGGGTTAGCTCCTAAACGCTTTGCGTTGAGGTGATATTTTATATGTGATGTACTCCAATGATACAAAAATTCCTTATTGTATGAATTGCACATAACCATACTCCTATCAGCCGTCCCATCTTTCTGTTTTTAAACGTAAACTTTCCACTCACTGGGCCAAGCAGCGCGTTCTCGTCTTCATTTTACAGAGCACCTGAGGCCAGAACGGCCCGGGTGCTCAAAGTCACGTGATGCGATTTAAAAATGTACGCGTTATTTTTTCTGTGTTTAATTGATCGAAATTAACGCGTTAATTCGACACCCTTAAAATATATATATATGTGTGTGTATACAGTGGGTATCTTCAGATGCCTAGTGGAAGCAAACATTGAATGATACACAGTAATATTGCACCAGAGATATTGCACATATTGCACAAAAATGATATTGTGGTCACTGGAGACTTCTAGTTTCTGTTCATTATTAGCAATATTAGAATGTATGGTTGACCTGTTCCTAAAGGGCTTCTCAATATCTATCAATATCTATGTACAGTTAGGTCCATAAGTATTTGGACATTTGCAGTTGATGTGATGGAGATATAGACTTTCGGCTTTAATTTAAAGGGTTTGACAAAGGTATTGCATTAATCTTTCAGAAACTAACTGCCATTTTTCACAGTGAAAAAGAGCTGTACAGAGAGAAAATGTAAAAAATTGCATTGATGTCCAAATACTTCTGGACCTGACTGTAAATGCTTACACCCTACAGGAGGATAAAGGCCCCAGCTTTACCAGGACGTTTGGGAACATGGGCTTCTTCCAGCCCCCCAGCATGCCGTTCCAGGAGAAACCACGGCTGGTCACAGACGAGGACTTGGGGGCCTTCAGGGAGCAGGAGGGGGCCTCGCTGCTGGCCCTCAAGGGTCTACAGGAGCTTGACCTGTCCGGCTGCTCCAAACTTACAGATACCAGCATAACACAAGTAGGTGTTTGGTTTGTGAGTCGTCAGATGTTTAGTTGATCAGTCAAGCATGATGCCTGCAGGCCAGTGTGTTTATGGGGGGCAGCTGGTGGCCTAGTGGTTGGGGCGTTCGCGCTGCTATCAGATGGTCGAATCCCAAGACTGCTAGTGGCAGGTACCTTGAGCCAGGTACCATCCCCACACACTGGGGCGATGCCCGGTGAGCCTCACTTTGTGAGTGGGTTAAATGCAGAGGAAGAATTTCGTGCAGTTCACACTGTGTGCTGTGGTGTGTTCACGTATGACAAAAAAAAGTCCATTATGTTTAAGCATTTACTCTGCAAGGACGTCAGATGCTCATGCATCTATGCAGAATTCCCAACATCTGTGCTGTTATCTTCAACCAGGCTTAACACATTTATTCAGTGAGACGTAGACTAACCTTGGCCTTCCTCCTGCAGGTGCTGCGTTTCCCAGCTCTACAGCGGCTCTCTCTGTCCATGTTGCCTGAGATCAGTGATGAAAGCCTGGTGTCTGTTGCCCAGCATTGCCGCTGCCTGACCAGCCTGGTGTTGAGCCACTGCGCTCAGTTGAGTGATGAAGGAATGGCCCACGCCCTGCCTCACCTGCACCGACTACAGCACCTGCACCTGGCCTGCTGCGACTCACTAACAGACCGGTGAGTTAACACACTATGCCATAAACCTCCAACATCTGTTATAAAGAGCCATCTGCACAGTTTAATGCATTTCTGGCAGTAATTCAGGTCATAAGCTTATTTACCAATCTATGCTCCACATATACACCGATCAGCCATAAGATTAAAACCACCTGCCTAATATTATATAGGTTCCCCTTGGTCTGCCAAAACAGCTCTGACCCATCAAGGCATGGACTCCAAAAGACCTGTGAAGGTGTGCGTGCTGCCCTGTGTGTTCTGATACCGTCCTATCATAGCCAGTATTAACATTTTCAGTAGTTTGTGCTACAGTAGCTTTTCTCTCTGATCGGACCAGACGGGCCAGCCTTTGCTCCACATGCGCAACAATGAGCCTTGGGCTCCTATGACCCTGATCGGTCGTCCTTCCTTTGACTACGGACCACTGCATACCAGGAAAACCCCACAAAACCTGCCATTCTGACCCAGACTGCTCTGACCCAGTCATCTAGTCATCTCAATTTGGCCCTTGTTAAAATGGCTCAGATTCTAAGACTCGCCCATTTTTCCTGCTTCCAACACACCAACTTCAAGAACTGACTGTTCACTTGCTGCCTATTATATCCCACCCCTTGACAGATGCCATTGGAATGAGGTAATCAATGTAATTCACTTCCCCTGTTAGTGGTTTTAATGTTGTGGCTGGTCAGTGTAAATGTGTTCTTTCTTAGCTTCTGTTGTGTGACTAGGCAAAAATCCTATTTAATGTAATGAAAACTTGTAGCTCACAGGTAAGATTTGGCAAAATACATACAGAGCGCATTATTAATTAATCATTGTCAAATGATTTTTATTTTGCCTGCATGTCAAAGGTCAAAACACATTTTTTTGTTGTGCAGCTATCTGTAGGTTAAGTTGAAAGCTCACCAGCTTGAGCTGACATATTGCTGCTAGCTACCTAAGCTAACAACTAAGCTTGTCACAGTCAAGAAATTTTAGTTGACGATTTAGTTGTATGCAACCATTAAATTACAAGCCTAAAGTGGCCAAACTGGCTGTTTAGCTAGCTTGTTTAATAGCTCTAGATCAGTGGTCACTAGCCCTAGGCCTGGAGATCTACTCTCTGGAGAAGCCACAATCTGCAATACCTGCTCTGGCTAGTGAACTAGTGAAGTCCTTTATTGGCTAGTGTGTTAAGTAAGGGAGCAGGGGCAGCATTTTAGATTCAGGTTGGAGCTAAACACAACAGAAAAGTAGATGTCCAGGAGGAGGGTCGATGATTGGGTATGCTATTGCAAGCTCTCAGCTGATGACAGAAACAGCCTGAGCTCAAATAAACAAACATTGCTCCCTGCTGCCCTCTAAAGGTGGTAACAAGCATCAAATAAACATTACTCAGTATAACCCTCTTAAGGAGTTAAAGCTTGAACTGGTGTTGTTTTGCATGTATTTGTCTCAACCCAAGTGATAGAATTTGCCCCCCATTTCACATTGTGTGTGTTGCAATGTAAACACGATTATGAAAGCTAACAGCTGTGGAAGATAACAGGAGTGCTCAAATAATTAGTCAGGGGGTTTTTGTAATTATTTGAGCAGTACTGTTATGTTAGAAGGATAATAGAGAGTAATGTTAATCTGATGTTTATCGTGACCTGTAGAGGGCAGCAGGGAGCAATGTTTGTTTATTTGCGCTCAAGCTGTTTCTGTCATCAGCTGACCGCTATGAAGTATCTGGAGCAGTAGTCATGTTTTGTAAAAACATCTTTAAGTATCATGATGATATTTTTCCCTCAGTCTACACACACAGGTACTTATAATTTATTTTACCACTCCGATATCAACTATTAATAATCAAGATTTAGCCATTTGTCTGTCTGTGACCTTGTTCATTCCAACAGATCCTTGACCCTCATAGGCCAGTACTGTAAGAGGCTGAGGACCCTGGACATCTCCATGTGCAAAGACATTACAGTAACAAAGGTGGATTTCCTCCAGTCACAGCTGCCCTTTCTAGAAAAAGTCCAGTATCGTTTTGTTGGAGGGGCAGACCTGACCCTTATGCTTTGATTCATATTACTACACTAGTAAAACTATACTGTACGATTCTATTTAAATAGAGTTTTACATTGGTAAGTCTTCAGATTTAGAAATCATGCCCTTATGCAATTTATGCACTTTATGCAGTTTATTCAGAAGTGTACAAACTTGCAATGAAGCATCACTAGACACGATTAAGTGAATAATTATACATACACTCCCATTAATTCCACTGGGGAAGAACACTCAGTCTGCTCCAACTAATGCACAAAAAATCTTTGTACACTATAGTCAAGCACTAGATACTGTGTACATAGACTTTTTTAATGTACAGTGTAGCATTGGGTATTCAAAGCTGGACTTCTAACCTAATTCCAGTCCTGGATTATTAATGCAATTCATTAAAAAGGTAATGTAACTACTAGGTTGTAAAACTGAAGTGTATAAAATCTGTTGTAGGCCAGACTGTAATTTGAATACCACTTGTATAGAAATATGAGAATGTATTCATTTTAATAAATTATATAATTGAATTTTAATGCTTGTGTCTTCTTTAGTGGCTCAATAGCAGTAGTGTGTAAGTTAGATTGCAAATGATATATGGGACGCATATATTCCATATATCTCAACATTCAACAGTCTATAGGCAGTTTTACTCTTTGTGGTTTCTCAGGACTTCTCTATCGTTTTTAACTGGCCACAGATTTATCAGGAAAAAGACTGCTGAGAAGGAGGTGAAGTAAAAAGTGACCTCTTTTGTTGGAGCACTGGGTGATTGATATTCCAAGCTCCCTTTCATTACTTTACGGGCCAAAGGTTGAAGCCGTTGCTGTGTAAAGCCAGATAACCCTTGAGCAAACGAGATAAAAGTATATAGTCATGCAGGAAATTAAGCAACCCGTGAGTAGCACATGATCCAACAAAAGCTGTAGTTTCCCTCATCCCACAATTCCCAGTATCTGAACAGAGACTGAACTGGTCTCCCTGTTGGGCCTGCTCTCTGTGGTTTTATTAAAAATAAAAAAAAAAGTAAGTTTATAAAAAAAAAGTAATAATGAAATGAAGGCAGAGGCTTTTAGCACAGTTATTTTTTAATGACTGAGAACTTCATACAAATGAAAATGGAAAAATAAAAAAAAAACCTCCGGTGTGTTGTGTCTATTACAAGTGATCCGCATGCCAAGAACGACCCAGAAAACCAGTGATTTAATGTGATGTTATTTACAGTAAAAACAGCCACAGGTGATTTGCTTTCCACAGTTAAAGCTGCAGTCCTTTAGATCTGTCAGTGCCAGGAGAGACCCGAATGCTGAAACTACAGAGGAATGTTTACAGAACACTTTTTAAAGATGGACACTTCCTAAAGAAATGGTTCTGTACCATCAACAAGAAAAAAAGAGCTTAACCCATGATACCAGATGAGACAAACCACCTGCAGCAAAAGCTGAAAATGTGAATGAAGGTCTTACACTTAAACAGGATTAATATGTAGACATTTGAAGATTCCTTAATGCACCTTAACCCCAGAGTCTTTACAATAATTTCCAAAATAATTTGCAAATGGTACTCTATACTGGCCATAATGAAACCACTGTACGTGCCTGCCCTCCACAAGCTATGTTTTAGTGAAGGACCGTATTAGGCAGTAACTGTAAATTTGTACCAGTAAAACCAGTTAATAGACTGCAGTCTATAGCTCTATATCTCCTGTAATGCCATATATCACTATTGCTGCTAGTGTTCAACACTATTTTTTAAATCAGCATTAAGGTGTACAATTTCTAATGTTCCATGCAATTGATTATTCATTCTTTTGGATTTTAAACATAAAAAAAGACAAACACTGACTTTTCTGAAGTGATTTATCAGTTCTATTAGAATTCAAATAGTTCTGAAATCAATTATTAAACATTATAAGCAATCCTATATCAAAGCCAATTAGAGGTTCTCAAAGTGGTCCTCAGGGACCTCCAGATGGTCCACATTCTTCCTCCGTTCTCATGTGCTGAGAGTTGGGTTGAAGCCAAAATGTGGACCATCTGGGGTCCCTGAGGACCAATTTGAGAACCACTGTTTAAAGGGATGAATGAAGCTGTATTGTTATCTAGGCTCAGGTGATGCCAGGTACCGCATAATTGGCTAATCTTGTGTGAACTTCTTTTAGTTATTGTACCATTTAGAATAAACAAATCCACTCGCAGCTGAGTCTCATTTATCCCGAGTAGCTCAGGGCTGTTTAAGATACCATAAGCATTACTGTCAGATTGTTGTCAGTTGTGTATTACAGGTTTGCGTGACTACCAGCATGATTTGTCATTTGTGCATAGCAGTAAGTGATGTGCATCGGTTCCCCTACGGTAGAAGGACGGCATTTCTCCAGCTCGCAGGTAAAACTTTGCTCATATTTATTACATTGAGAAGTATTCATTATTCTTTGTATCTAGTGGAGTTTAAAGAAAACTCCCATGTAAAAGTACCTTTAATGCTTTCCAGTTTCATCTGAGGCTGGATAGCTAATGATGACAAAAGATCAAGGGGAGCCAAGTTGGAAACAGCAAGTACCATAAAAGAAGGGGGATTTTGACGTGAAAATAAAGTTGAAAGATTTAGATGCACGCTGCCAGGCCTCAAGCACAAAAACCTACCGATTCTCAAAAGAAACACTTTCATTCAGCTCCAAAAAAGTCAGCCATATCATTTTCCCTACAACGGGGTGTGTCACTTTCCAGAAATGTTTTAAGGATTAAATGGCCGTAACTGATCTGTGTGTGTCTAACTCTAGGGCACAATACTGCAAAATGTCATCCCAAACTCTAGAAAAACACTGCTCTGCATCCTCACTGCTTTTTTACCCCACAGTTCTCCTGATCTTAAGGCCTTAGCGTTTCTGCTACCTGCACAGCCGCCTGTGCCAACGAAAAGTCCGCTCACTTTAGAGGGGCAGAAACCCACACAGCCCCCGAAGTTACTGCTCCGCCTGGCTGAAGTCGTAACAGAAGTTGAAGTTGCTGGGGGGTTTGGGGATGGGCGGGGCCCCGTCTGGAATGGGGACGTTCTCCAAGTCCAGGAGGCGGAGCTTAATCTCCATGGAGAGAAGGATCTCCAGCTCGCTGCGCATCGCCTCACTGCTCATCTCTTTCCCAAGCAAAACGTTCAGTCCATCTGTCCACAAGCAGAACTGAGAGAGAGAGAGAGAGACATTCAAAGCTGTACTATTAATAGATTATTTATTGCTATATTTTATCATACTGCTTTAGGGCATTATGCAGTATGATCAAATATAGCAATACATTATTTATTGCTATATTTTATCATTGCATAAGGGCATTATTTCTAAATCTAAAGACTTACCAATGTAAAACTCTATTTAAATAGAATCGTATTACTACACCGGAGTGTAGTAATATGAATCAAAATGTATATGTGTGTGTGTATATATATATATATATATATATATATATATGAGCCTGAGAAAATTATTAAATGGTTTTCTCCCCTTCACTGCACTCTCCTCTTTTATGAAGAAAAAGCAAAACAGCTTCATAAATTGCTTTGGAAAGCAAAGGAGGAAGCCAGCTGAGCACTGTCACAAGATAATAGTCTAATAGAATGATGGAGTCTGACTTACATCTGTTCTGGAAGAGGCGATGAAATCCAAGCTGTACTCAACATCGTATGTAATGCTGAACGCCAAGTCCAGCATCTCCTGCAGAACAAAAAAAACAGCAGCGTAATTTTAGAGCTTGTAATGCTTACTTTACGAGATGTTTCTCCCTTTCTGGAGTGCTGGTGCAGGTAAAAGTCTTTAAATATTTAGGAGTCAGAGCCCAGAGCCCAAACTCACTGACTACAACATAAATAATTAGTAAAAAAGCAAAGGCCTGCTCTGGTTTATAATCTTTCATGTTGTGTGTTTAAAGTGCAGTGGGTGAAAATAGGGGACACACCTTGGTTTGCTTGCCCTTGTTTTCTTTCATGTGTGGACAGTCCTTTCCAATCAGCAGTGCTTTAATATCTGCCACAGGGACTGGAGAAGACATGAGGAAAAACAGAAGTGGACTTTATAACTATCTGGGTTCACAAATAGGTTAAAGGACTGGCCTCTGAACTAAAAGATCACAGACCCCCGAACCATGTCTGCTGTTTTTTTGTAAGAAAAAAAAATCATGCTAAATGAAAAAAGAAAAGGCCTTTAGGACTTTAAAACATCTGTGCCTGGAGCACTACTGAAGTTGGATTCGTTTCACTATAGGACATTGTGTAATGCCATTAGTGGGATTTGACTGGTCAGCCTGTACAGGATGAAATGCAATTTCTCACTTCATCCAGTACCAGTTATTCTCACACCAGCTTTACACCACATGATACACTCAAGAACAATGACAGTACAAACATGACTACTATTACTGAGGAAACTCCCTGTTCAGCCAATTACAGAGGACCCACAACTGTTGTGCACACACTGCAGATTCATACTGGATAAAAGTAAAGTAAGTAATGTAAAGTGGCCCCTTATAGTCACACGTGAACACACCACAGCACAGCACACAGTTTGAACAGTGTGAATGAGCCAGGGGCCGCCAGGGGCACCCAGGGAGCAGTGTGTGGGGACGGTACCATGCTCAAGGGTACCTCAGTGATGACACTAGCAGTCCAGGGATTCGAACCTACGACCTACTGATCGCAGGGGCAACTCCCTAACCACCACTCCACAATTATTACTGTCAGACTGAAAAGAAAAAACACTGCAGATTCATACTGGATTAGGATAACGGGTTTTGACAGTGACTTAAATTCAGATCGAACAGGTTTCAAGGCAGAGGAAGGCATGATACTGAAGGCATGATACTCACTCTTCTCCTGCAGACTCTCGATGGAGGGCGCCTCTGTCTCCTCCTCCACATCCCCATAGTGCAGGACTTTGTGATTAGGTGAGAGCCGGCAGTACCACAGCTTATCTGAAATGACCAATGATAGACAGTCACGTGTGTGTGTGTGTGTATGAATTCCAAATTTGCACGTTACTCACTTCATATTTACTAAAAATACACTCAATATTTTTGCTAACAAATACATTTACACTATTCTCAATTTAAGTACCTTTATTAGCTGGCAAATGTAATTCTTAATTCATCATTACTGACCAACAAAAAGCCACCTAATATAAATATAATTATAATTACATTGTGGATCACCAAACAACTGTTAGATATTTAACAAGCTATTAAGTGCTGAAACAGTGAACCAGTGCATTTAAAGTTAAAGGACAGTCTAGAATCTGACTCTCCATCACCACACAACCAGTTAATAGGATGTCAGACATGCACCGTTACAGATTCTTTCATCGTATATAGGAAACTTGTTTTATATGACGTTTTCATTAATAGTTGTTCACTCAACAACTTTCCAAAGCTTAACATGTATAAAAACCTGCAGTTTATGAGATAAATGGATAAGTGGTGAAAACCTATAGTGTGCAGAAACATTTGACTGGTAATGTACATTACACATACACATATCTGGGATATGAGTATGTTCTCAGTGGACACATTTGTACATTTATATATAAATGAGATCAGCACTGCTGCTCTGAGTTAGGGTCCCTCATGGTGCAAAAAGTTTTTCACCTTGTCTTCGGCGGCTGCCAATCTTGCGAAACAGGGTCCCGTGACACAGCCGGTTCAGCCTCTGCTGCCTGATCAGCTCCGACAACTCTGGTTTCAGACGTTCTTTCAGCTCCCTACACATGGATGCACATACAGACAGACACACCTGCAACCATCCATTTGCTTCCAAAAAAATCAGGAACAGCATGCTTACAGCACAGCAGCTTCCACTCCAATACCTCTGCTACAGACTGCCAGTAACACTTCAAGGTGAAAGGACAGGGTGGGCTAAACTACTGTAGACTGAATGGGTAGTAAATTTGTTCATGGTTATGGCATCACAGACTTTATGAATTTAAAACAGGCTGTTTTTGCAGATTATTTACAGCATATGAGCTGATTCTTCATCCATCAGTGTGTTGAAGGTGATCTGTTAATCTCGCTGGCCATTGGTTATGGATGCGGCAGGTGCAGATTTGAACTCACAGCACGGGCGGGGCGAGGGTCTCCTCCTGGTGCAGTCTCTCCGTCTGCCGCAGCTTCAGGATTTCGCTGTAGTTCAGAGCGTTCACCTTGTTCTTAAAGAGCTCCAGAGAGGTGGGCTTACTGGACAGGGTCCTAGTGATCTGCTCCCGAACCACCTGCATAACCTGCATAGTGCACGCGCGCACACACACACACACACACATACACATACACATACACACACATACAGACACAGACACACAGAGACACACAGACACACAGAGACACACAGACACACAGACACACAGAGACAAACAGAGACACACAGACAAACAGAGACACACAGAGACACACAGACACACAGAGACACACAGACAAACAGAGACACACAGACACACAGACACAGACACACAGAGACACAGAGACACACAGAGACACAGAGACACACAGAGACACACAGAGACACAGAGACACACAGAGACACAGACACACAGAGACACAGACACACAAAGACACAAAGACACAGACACACACACAGACACACACACAGACACACACACAGACACACACACAGACACACACACAGACACACAAGGGCTCTTCTGTTAGGGCTGTAAAGCATTCAAGTGCTCAGATTTTGGAAAGTCAGAATCCATTATAATCATATTCAGTAATGTATGTATTGATATAAATTGTACTATATATATATAC
>JBBPCZ010000034.1:20867682-20882445 GCA_037974445.1 Brycinus macrolepidotus
TAAATCATGCGTTAACGCGATAATAACGCGTTAACTTTCCCAGCACTAATATATATATATATATATATATATACATACAGTGGATGTATGTATGTACATACAATATCGGTAAACATATATATATATATATACACACACACACACATATACATATATGTGTATGTATACATTGGAGATGAAATCTGCACATTTCCTTGTGAAGAACGGCAAAACATCCCCACTTCTACGCATTTTCCACTATTCCCATCATTATGAGAGCATTCAGTCCCTTCAAAGTGATAAATACAAGGCCACAATAAACTCAAAGGGAACCAGAGGCATGTGGCCACGGTGTAACTGTGAAACCTGCTCTTGAATATGGGGAACTAAGCTGCTTGTACTGGAAGATAAGCCTGGTTTAAAAACACCATGTGTGATTTTAGTGACATATGTAACACACTGTGAAGGCTGCCAGTAAGTGTAGCCTAATATTTCCAGTATATGCTGTGCAAAAGTCAGAGACCACCTTTTCATTTATTTCCCCTCCAATCACATCAAGAATAAGTTATGCTTTTTCAGGAAACAAAGCAGAAATCTACACAGAAGCCTCAACAGCTAAACATCACCTTCCAGCAGGTGTTTCCACCCTTTCCTCCAGAAATCTGCAGGGATACCTTTCCACACCTCTGGTAAACATCTCCAGTATTCTGTCCTAGAACTCTGAAGCATTGTTTTGCTCCTCACCATCCAAGGTCATGCCCATTACATACTGACCCTCATCCAGCTCTAAAACCATCCTCCACATGTCCAGATGTCCAGTTTGAGTGTTCTAGTGCACATGTTCTTCTTTTTGTTTTCTTTTCTCAGTTACAGCTTCTTGAACATCCCCACACATTCTTTCAGGCCCACAGTGTTGAGACATCTTCTCACAGTGGAAAGACGGGCAGAGACATCAATGCATTTTCCAGATCTGCAGCCAGAGCGGAGCTTGAGTTTCTCTCAAAGTTGGAAGCTTTAAGTGCTGTTTTTCTAATGCCGACAGATTCTGTGGTTAGCCAGGTTTCAAATGATTTGCATGAGTCCCAGTTCTTAGAATCATATATCTTTTAATCATTTTTTGAACAAATTAAATAGATTGACTGATAGATTCGATGTTATATGTAATGTGTGAGGCTTTTGCATAATTTTACACTAAAGGGTGCATATCTTGGAAAATGTAGCTTTTTTAAATTGACCTTAGTGTGTTACATTAACATTGTGAACGCTTCTAAAACATACCATTCACTCCGCAGTCTGAGTGCTCCATGTGTGGAAAATAAGCTGCTAAAACAACTTGTTTTGAATTCACTATTTGTGAGACTTTCCGGGTTTATATTCATCAAATATTTCAGAGATATA
Organism: Brycinus macrolepidotus; assembly: GCA_037974445.1. Lineage (NCBI taxonomy): Eukaryota > Metazoa > Chordata > Actinopteri > Characiformes > Alestidae > Brycinus > Brycinus macrolepidotus. Next base: position 20,869,060 of record JBBPCZ010000034.1, read on the forward strand.
TTTTAGGGCCTAAACCACTGAGTGATTTAAATAGTGATAGTTTGAATAGTTTAAATTCAATTCTGTATTTGACTGGAAGCCACTGTAAAAACCTGAGTATTGGAGCAATGCACTCTCTTTTCTTTTTTGTTGGAATTCTAGCAGCAGCATTTTGAACATTTTGTAGCTGTCTAATGACCTTTTTTGAGAAGAGCATTGCAATATAAAAGCATGAATCAGTTTCCCCAAATTGTGCTTTGACACAAAATCTTTAACCTTAGCTATGCTCTTGAGGTGCCAGAATGGTAATTTAGTTACAGCCTTAATGTGATCAGAAACCAAGATCTCCATCTATAATAAGACTGTAAATGACTGAAGTCTTTTTGTGAAATAGCTAGGAGTGTTGCCTGCATAGCTATAAGACACCTTGTACTTTTGGAGAATATGGCTGAGAGGAAGCATGTAGTTAAACAAAAGGGGCCCAAAAATGTATACTTGTGGGACACCAAATGGCATGACTCTTCTGATTCATTAGTGCCTGAGACCCAAGTTTCTAATCTGTCCAGCAGTATTTTATGATCAACAGTGTTAAAGGCTGCACTGAGATCTTGCAGTACCAAGAGGATTATTTTACCTGAGCCCGTAACTAGACAAATGTCAATCAATATCTTTATGAGAGTCCTTTGAGTATTATGATGTTACCAGAAGCCTGATTGAAAGTCATCAAACTAACCATTTAAATTAAGTGATTTGATTAAATAACTTTCTCCCTCATCTTGCCTATGACTGGGAGACAGGCCTGTAATTGTAGAGTGTGGAGGTCACCAGGTTTCTCTTTTTGGAAGGATTTGATAACAGAAGTCTTGATGCTGGAGCCATGCCTAAGAGAAGAGAGATATACACAATTTGCAGAATCTTGAATGCGATACAGCAATTTGAAAACACTTTTTAAAAAGTTTGTGGGCAGACAGCAAGCAGATGGGTTAAGATGCAACTCTATTTTTTCAAGAGTACGTCATTTGTCTGTGTTGACATTTTGTTTCATCTTTGCTTGACTGGATGCAGCCAGTGTTTTGTGTAATAATTTCAATTTTGTAGAGAAAGGGAAAACCTGAAGGAATGAGTAAATAAATATATTGAGTGCAGATGCTTCCAAACAGGTGGAAAACTAAGCAATTAACATCATACCATGCCCTGTGGCTTGGTATGGTTTGGGTCTATTTGTCCCCTTTAGGCAGTATCTCCCAACCCTGGTCCTGGAGGCCTATTGCCACGCACATTTTACTGTTTCCCCTGCCATAACATCTCTGTGAGGGGGGTAATGAGCTGATTAGTTGGAACAGATGTGTTGGGAGCAGAAAACCTTAAATGTGTAGGACAGTGCATCTCCAAGACCAGGGTTGGGAAACACTGCCCTAGAGGGAAGGGCCACTGCAAAGCTACTCTGACTGATCAACTTTGTCCTATGGTGAAACATTTCTATTTTTATGGTAGTGGTCTCTTCCTGGATGAGCCAGCAGTCATTGATGATTTAATAAGTATGGTGATGTAAATGAGTTTCAACACAACCAAACATCTATGTGTGCTTTTTGCATTGACGTGTTTGACAGTGCTTTACACCATCATCAAAACTTACTGAGAATGGTATTCATCCCTTCAGTGCAGTTTCAGAAACTATGCTAAGACACACTGAAAGTGTTCAGGGCTGTGTGGGTGCTGCTGAAATGAGAATAGTCCACCAAAAAATACATTCTGTGGGTACAAGCTGACCATTGATGAAGGACTAGATGACTTTCATGAACTGTGCATCAGAACTATTAGCAGTAACTCTCAGCATCTAGAAGGTGGACCAGTGAAATACGGAACCATCAGTGTCAACACTGCATTAAGAGTGATATGCCACCCAAAGTAATACTTGCTCAGTGGTGGTCCTGACCACTAAAAATGGGGTAAAGGGGGATAATAAATGATACAGAGAAACAGATGGACTACAGCCTGTAATTGAAAACTACAAAATGTGCCTATATGGTCAGTGAAGCTGATGAAACAGATGAGTAAATACAGGGTAAGTGTAATCAAGTGGTCAGTGAGTGTATGTCTGGGTGCTTATTAAACTATTACAATGTTTTTCCAGCTCGAATCCTGCTATAAAACAAGATGTCTTTACAACACCATGGTGAAGGAGTGAAACCATGAAGTCCACGTTGACCGAATCATCAAAGGGCACCACCATTACAAAACTGGTATTTATTTCTCTCAGAGACAGTCATTCTGGTAGATTATTAATTGGTCTGTAACAAACGACCTTAGTACATGGCATTGAGACAGAAAAGTGAAGGTTTTTAAATTCCCTCTGGACCTGAAGTGAGCGCTCCATCCAACTGACAGGAATGGAAGCAACCAAAGTGATCATACTGTTCTTAAAGTGCGATGTTGAGATGACGGTTTAACACAACGTTCCCTCTGTGCATGCTAAGACCTGTTGTCTACCTGTCCGATACAAAAATAAACGGTAAAATGCCTAATGTGTACAACCATAAAAAATAGCCTTTAGCTGACAGTGACAATCAGAAAACAGAGGGTGACACGCGTCAAACCATGGGGTTGTATTCAAACCAAGACGGGTCATAATCTGCAACTACACACTTAGAAGCATAGAATGTGACATTTTTTCAACTGTGGAATAGATGCTGGATTTCTCAGCATCAGATGTACTGAATAACCCAACAGATCATTCTTTCACTCTCATTTACAAACAGTACAAAATCATTTTAACTACGCTTAGCAAAAATACATAGACACATAAATGCTTCTTAGGTGGAAGTCCTAAGGTGTAGGTAATAATGCAAGGAGAAAGAGTTAAGCTCATTTCTGGAGGGATGCTGAGCTGAGGTATCGCTACCTTTCAACTGCCGTTCAGTCAGAATTAATAACTTAAGTTAGTTGTCGTACATTTCAATGGACGTACAGAAGCCCAGAAAACACTGGACCAGAACAAAGGTTTAGTTTTTAGTTATTTTAATACGGCTGAGATCTCTACGCTGATGCATGGTTAAACTGTTTTAAGTGGCTTTACAGTTACGCCACAAAGAGCAACATTCAAACTTTCTTGTGGGAAAAAAAACCCATCTGTATACTGTTTTTAAGAATTCAAAGAGTTCCACCAGTTTTTCAAAGTAATTAAATCATTAAGATGTAAAATATCATTCACAGCATTTGTACACAGCAGTGGTGATGGGAACCAGACGTCCAAAGAGTTTAACTCCTCTAAAACGTTTATCAAAGGAAGCTACTGTGTGAAATGGTTAGGAATGCACTGCCTGAGACATTATTTCTGAAAGGAGCATGTGGTCTAAAACATATTTTAAAATGCATCCATTTTTTTTTTTTTTTTTTAGATTGACCCAAAATTGTACCATTATCAACGTTACATACAAAAAGTCAAAAGGCATGTTGATTCACTGGTGGTTTTGAATAGTAAATATAAAACAAATATATCTGTACTGTGGACATCATAACACCTGGTTCCATTCTTCACCACTCTAAAGAAAGAAAAGGTTTATCTCTAAAATCAACGCTTTCATATCAAACCATTCTGAATGACTTTACATGCCAATGACTGGACCACGCAGAAAGTTTGGTGAAAAATAGGGGGAATTCTTTAACACAAAGGGCTGCCAATATCACCATTTATGAAACAGCAAAAAGTAATAGTCATAGTCCTTCAGTTACTCTGTGGTGCTCAGCACAGAGAAATATCTTTTAGCTTTCAAAACAAAGGGCTGTATCACTAAGAGGCCAAGTCGATGGAACAGGAACTTTTAGCTTTATCTGTTAACTCTCCATACTGGACACGTCCATCTTTTCAAGGGATGGCCAACAGCATCCCAGAAACACATGAATATTAGGCATGTAGGCAGTATAACGACGCCACCTACAAACTATGTTCTCTTCAACAAAAATTTTCATTGCTATGGATGAAAACAGGGAAACAGCGCTGGCATTTCTTCAAAGGATTCACCACTGCTGGTGTTGCAACTCATCATATATGTATGTAAAAAAGGAGGTATCAAAACGATGCCCTCAAGTTCTGCTCAAACGGGGTGTATACCTCAATTCCGCTGTATCACTGGGTTACAATGCTTTTGAAAAGCATGGCTGTTCAAGTGTCCCAATACAAATGGCGTCACACAGATCAGTGATTTCTGTAAAGCTTCAGCTGTCAGGAGGAGAGTGAGGCAGGGAACTGTTTTGTGCCACTTATCAGTAGGTCTCTGCTTTGGGTGAGGAGTATACAAAAGAAAAAATAAAAGGAAACAAAACACATAACTCTATATATACACATGAAAATCAGCTTATACACATGGGTCTGAAACAGAACCATACTTTTTTTTCTTTTTACCTCTTAAAATGTTTTTTTTTTTTCTTAAAAAAAGGTGGGGGTTTTTTGTTTTGTTTTTTTACAAGACTACTCTTATCAGATATTTGGAGGTCAAAGGTTGGCAATGGGAACATCAAAAAGGTCACACAGGCCCTCAGTCTCATCCAGGTTATAGATGTAGTCATGGTCGCCCGGAGGAGGAGAGAGGCGAAGGAGTGGAGAGAAAACTATGAAAGAGAAAGAAAGAGGGAGAGGAAAAGCTCAGGTGTTTGGATTGTCTTTCCTTAAAAGGAACACAAAGCATTAAAGCACTGTAATTAAAGATCTACACTAAACTCGGTTTAGTGCTACAAGTGTACTATACAAAGTGATGAGTTAGTTAGAGATCCTTAAATAAGAGGAAAAGTAAATCAATAATATCAGAATTACAATGACGGTTAAAACCACCAGTAGGAAACAAAACCTCCAATCAACCCAATTCTTTTTCAATGCATCTTCATCAGTGTAAAATATCCCATATGAACATTTAAAAAGGCTGCGATTCCAGCACGACTCTGAAAAGTGCACTGTTTTTATTGAGTTCATAAAGAAGCTACACATAAATCGTACATGAATATCTTCCAACATAAAATGGATGCACTGTGGCACTTCAGTAATGAATCTTCACATCTAGTAGTAAACTATGTACAGATGGCTTGGTTCATGACCATCTTTACCTTCTGATGACATGAGCTCTTCTAGTAGATCTGTAGGCATGATTTCTGTAAAGACAAATAAAATTCACAGAAATAATTTAAAAAAAGGAGCACAGTCAAATCTGCACGGAACGTCACACTATCAAAGTCAGAACATTTCAGAACAAGAATATTTTTATTCCCCAATTAAAATTTACAGAGTAAAATTTCAATAAAATTCACAAACAAAAACTTGTTTAGAAGATGCAGATGAATATCAGGTTCATTTAAGAGAATCTTACCTTTAGTAGGGTCAAACATTTCTGAAAGATCTTTGGGGAAGTCCAATACTAAAAACATGACAAAAGAGATGAACGGTAATTAGCTAAGCTGAACAATAGAAAGGGGATACAAAGGGCCGTCTAAAGAGGGAAACCAAAAGACACAAAACTGATGGAAACGTAGTTTAGCAAAAAGAAGTTTACTAAAGCTTGTTTAATTTCCACTAATCTAGCTTAAATACAGATATACATATTGAAAAAAGTGTCACATGCATATATTAAATCACTCAAAGCACAACGGAACTCAGTACACACTCACATTCTGAAGGATCTGTTTTGATTGGTTCAAAAAGTGCTGAGGATTCAGGAAGCGAGGAGCTGCTGTCCAACGAGGCAGATGACTGAAGTTGCTGGCTGTGCTCTGGAGGCGTCTGAGTGGCGGGCGAGTCTGAGGTGGTTTTACTAGATGCTTTACCGCACAGAAAGGCACAGAGAACAGCAATGAGAAATCTGTTTTCAGGATAAACTGAAGACATGAATCAACAAAACAATGACAGAAACCTTACTGATCTCAATGACAGAAACCTTACTGGGATAACTGATCACATTCTAAATTTTAATATTGTGAAATAAGAGAATCAGTTATCAACTAATGAGGCTGCAGAATGACAATGTCGTTAGAATTAAACATACTCGCACTCAATCAATCAAATTTACACAATTTTCCCACTTACATCTGATGTGGTTGATCCACTAAGACATATTTAGAGTCCAAATTTTGTTTCTTTAGTTTAGAACTGGGGCAACGAGACTAATGTTGCAAATAAACACAAACACAAAAGTCACTCTTATCAGTTACATGAAAACACCCAGCTTTTCATTAAGGTGGCAGATTTGTGGATGTGGTTTAAAGCACAGCATGACTTACTGTGAGCAATAAAAATAAATAAATAAATAAATAAAATAAAATAAAATAAAATGCACAAAACCTGTATACAAGTTTTCACGAACCACCGCAAGGGTAGAAATGCTGATCTGGAATCAGCTTTTGTGCCAACAACCATAAATACAGGAGATTCTTAAATGAGATCACAGCTGTCAGATTGCCAGCCCTGGTGTTTTCTGAAATGGCTGCATGGTAAAGTTGCTCACCTTAATGAGCAGCTGTATGTGCTTTGAGTGAGGTTTTACTGATTTATTTGGGCTAACAATTCGGGTGACTATTGACTGTGTTTGCCTGTAATGTTGGCTCCAGTTCTAAAGAAGCAAAATTTGGACACGAACTATATCTGGGGTTGATGGAAAAATGTGGGTATATTTTTGCTGAACCACTCCATTTGCAGCACTTATATTTTAGCCAAAATGAAATGATCTATTATTAAATGGGAGAAAAAGGTCAATAGTTTTTACAGTTGATTTTTACATTCCACTATTGCACAGTTCATCTAGTCTCAATTGTGATTGTGTTTTTTTAATTATTTAGAACTGTACCAAAATAAACTGAACAATATAAATGTGTTGTAATCAGACTTCATGATGCACCAAATCATTTCTTAAAGAATTATCATTAGAATTTTTGTGCACAGCAGTTACACCATAAGTATATATTATTTCTGTGAAACCTGTAGCGGGTCCTGCAGTGGTTGCAGTGGCAGTAGTTGTGTTGGCAGGACTCTGGCTGGTAGGAGCTGCACATGCGGTACTGCTGTCTGCTGGTTTGGTGGTGGAGGCGGCAGAGGCAGTGGGGGGGGCTGAGGCAGAGGCAGGGAGGCTCTGAAGCATGTCCTCTGGAGGAGGAACAGGTAACACTACCGGAGAGGCACTGGAGGGGTCCTTATTTACTAGGAGGACTTCGATAGGCCCCAAGGAACTCTTTAAGTGGATCTGGTACTTCTTTTGTCCATTTCCAGCCTAAAAAAAGAGAAATACAAATGTAGGAGTAATTCTCAAACTCATGCTGACTTGTAGGAAATTACCAGTTTCGCTTTCATCAACAATTGTGACATATCACTGGACACTACTTTTCCTGCCTTTATGTTCTTTTTAACTAAACGTAACCACTACACTGTGGATCCATGCCAAAAAATGTCAAGGCTAAACCACATTCAGCAAGTCCTCCACCCACTGATTATCAAGTACAACCAGAAATCTGTCGAAGACGCACAAGGGCAGCGCTGAGACAGCCAAGTATTCAGCAATGCTAAATGAAAGAAGCAACTACAGTCAGAGAAATAACAGGAGAACTGTACTTACAGACTCGGGTATGGGCACTTCCAGCTGTGTGCCAGAAGGTGCTCGAATTGCTAGCAGAGTGTCACCTAGTGGCAAAAAGTTATATAAAAAAAAAAAGATGTAAGAACAGACTATGAGAAAGACAAACATGGCCTGTGTTAGGCTGCTTTCACACCTATTCAGTCTGATCTGAACCAAAATGGCAGGTGTGAAAGCTGGCTCAAACCAGGGTCCAAACAAAAAAACAAACAAAAAAATAAATAAATCTGTCAGACCAAAAGAGGTGGTCTGAGTCAGGATCAAACTGAACCATGGTTTTGTTTGTTTGCAGTGTTAAAACACTTTTTTTAGATTTGGACTTTCAGACCAATTACAGGAAGATAGGTTATTGTCACCCATTAAACAACAGAAAGAGAGAAAGAAACTGAGAAGTTAAAATGAGCCTCGGTGGTACATGCAGAGAGGGGGAATATTACGTACTGTACTTAAGTACTTAATTGTAATTTGGTCAGAAGAAGAAATCAAAAGCCAGCCCGAAAAAATACATAATTTTTTTTTTTAATAATAGTGATAGTATGGTGCCACAAAGTGAATCCGTTTACTCTTTTTTTCTCCATCCAAAAAGGAAGTTATGTGCCGAATTGACAACACACCAACATCAAATGCACACCTGTCTACAACCCAATCAAATGTCTAGTACGGGGAGATACAGGCCACAAAGGTAATGGCAACAACACATATGTATGTCATGCCAAGTTCTTTAGTCCACTCGCAAAATTTAAATTTGAAACCAAAGGTAACAGGACCAAATGAATATGTAACAAAATGTAACAAAAACATGAACCTTGGTTCGGACTTTGGTCCAGAAAATGGCCTTAATTACAAACTTACCTTTAAAGCAGTTGCAGAGGTCTTGATGTGTAACATAAGCCAGAGTATTACTTATTAAGGACACAAACAAAAACAATGACAGACAAAAATCTAGCATAAACATTTGAGAAATCATTTAACAAAAAGTGCACTTTTGAAGACATGAGGTAAGGTAAAGCCAATCAATGCATTTATCAGTACAACGTATCATACTTATACTTAAGACTGAAAAATAGATTTAAGAACTCTGGCCTTTAGGAGTAGAAATTCTCTAGTCAATAAAATGTGGTAGAAAAAGCAAGTGAAGGATATGGACTGTTTTGCGAGTCATCAGTCACATTTTTGATGCTCTGCTGAACCCAGACCCTCTGCTGGTCCAGCTCATGTTCTCTTCTGTCCAGATCTTCCAACTCCAGCTTCAGATCTATCAACTTATCAGCAATCTCTCGTGTGTTACACCCAGGACCTACACCTCTAAATACACAGATTAACAAACATCAACATGAATCAAAATGTCAATGTTGAAACAGAACATAATGCTTATAATGGAATGACATGCTGTTCAAAAACATTTCATAAGCTTTCTTTCCATCCATTCATACAAAGGGTATGAATGTTGGGAAAACAGAGTTTAACCTGGTCTTTTTTGGAATTCTCCCAATTTTCTCTGTATCTTTGTTGTGTCCAATTCCACCTGCTAGCTAGGACTCCCCCAATCACACACCACCACCTACACTGGGAGGGTGAAGGCTAGCGTGTGGTTCCTCACAATCACATGAGGCTCCACTGCATTCTTCTGAACTGCTTCTAATGCAATGTGATTGGACTCCTCAACATTCTTGAAGAAAAAAGCTGACCACCAATTCTGTTTTGTTCTGCTAACAGACGCCCACGCTGGCTGGCACTGCGGTTATGGGGGAGAGGGAGGACCATCCTGCCCACCCAGAGAGAGCAAGACCAATTGTGCTCTCTTGGATCGTGTTACTTGATCTGTTAAGTCTTGCAAGCCTGACTCACTTCCACTGAATGCTGTTCTTTGATTTCTTCTCTATCAGTCCAATACCCTCCAGAACATTTGTGATGTCATAGATCCGCCTCTTTTGCCGTACAGCCAGCGTATCAGCAGCCTGGAAGAAAGAGAGAAATTTTATTTATTTTTAATATGTATTTAATCTACATTTAAACCATTCGGACCTGTTTTATTTGCAACTGTGGCCTGGTAAAACAAGAAATATGGTCCTAGTATGAATGCAAATGAAAATAGACCTTATTTAATAAAGATACTTCAGTGGAGAACTAAACCAGCAGCCGCAAATGGAAAGACACTGTCTGAAATCTGAATTCTCACAACTGTCATGCAATCCTGCAACAAGCGGAAGTGAAGACGGTTTTATTTCACTCAGCTGGAATGGGGTCTGAACACCCAGAAAGTAAGTTTATTCAGAGATCATAGAAATTCTTTCAAAGTAGTATGTGATCCTTCCAGGGGATCTTTTAAAAAAACCCAGCTGTGGTGCATTTCAAACAGAGAGACAGAAGTTCCAGTAGGTGCACAGGTGACACAGAAAAGGTCTTTTAATCTTCTGTTTGTGCATTATTCACATTCGGCACCAAACATCCCCTACTAAGAACTGCTTTTATATCAGCAGTTATCAAAACCAACAAGGACTATTTTAAAAAGATTAATAACTTGATACACAATTACACTATTTAACTCACAAAGAGATTTTTGTCAGGTCCCAGATGTCAGGCCCACTGAACATCTCTGAGCACGTTTGAAAAGGGAAAAAGTGAAAAACATGCAGTGATGTCCAGGCCCCCTCTGGGCTGTATAAAAGCTGGACTCCATCCTTCTCAAAACTGAACAAAAACAGAGTTAATTGCAGACCAAGTTCATGGTGCAATTAAGACACAATTAATGATGGACACACTGAACACTGAGCTACTCTGACCCGCTGAACAATGTAATCTTGTTGATGAAATAAGACAAAAGGAACTGTATCAGTTTTGCACAACTGATGACATTGTGCAACTATTTAGTAGTGGACACATAGTGTCTGTCTCTGTGCATCAGTTTATCTTGACAAAAATCACACTGACCTTCAGTCATATTGCAGATCTCCAGACGCTCTCTAAAAAACCCTCAATAAAGAAAGCTGGAATAATGCAGAGTTGAAACCCACCCCTAAGGGTCTGTATGTGGGTAAGCTCATCAATTCCTTTCTTTCAAACTTCTTAACTTAACATTTGCTGAGTTGCATAACATATAGGTAGTTATAGGTTATGAAATATAAATGTTTATTGGAAGATTGTACAGACCTTTGGGCTTTATTGTATTTATGAATCACTTTATCTTGACCAAATCTGACCATCAGTCTCAGTCACGACCCAACAAACACGTGCCTGTTTTGAAAGCTATTGTTTAGTTTCTCTCTCCTCCTCTCTGTCACACACACAAGCACACACACCAAGTCCTTCAACTCAGCGACAATATAAAAAAATCCCTCCAACACGAATAAGGAGGGTTTTTCCAACGACTGGCAACCTCCTCTGACTGTTTTCACTCCACTTGTTTGCAGTTAAACTTAGGCCAACTCTCCAAAAACAACTTCTTAAAACTTCTCTTACGACTTTCTGTTAAAAGAGATGGGTTATAACGTTTCACTGGAGACCAATATACGTGTATGTGTGGAAAACTGGGACGTGTTTTTAAAGATAAGTCAGATAAGGTGCAGTTTGTTACTAGTAAGCCGATAGTGATAAGCAGTAAAGCTAGCTAGAAGCGTGCTAAGTGTGGAGCACGTCCCAAATTACTCGCTCTTCCCTATGTAGTGCACTAGTTAGATGACGAAATTTAGACTTTAATAGTGAAAAACGCACTGTCTGTAGAGTAAAAATCCTCTTTTCATATCATAAAGTGCTTATAAAAGGTTTTTGTAGGGTTATAGCTACTTTTGTAGTGCACTACGTAGGGAGCAGGGAGAGATTTGGGACGCGGCCGCCCCTGTGTCACGCTTACAGCTTTGAGGTCCAGGACTCCATCCTTCGCCTCCTGCAGCAGAGTTACGAACTTGGTGGTTAATAATCCGAGACTTTTCTCGTGTCGGCTCGGCGTGGCCGGTTGTAAAGACTCTCCCATTGCTCCCAGTTCGTTCCGTCCGGGATCCAAATCCATTAAGTGTGTTTATTTGTGTTTTTCTCGAGTCGGAGGTCCGTCTGGCGCCCAAACGTCTGTTTCCACTCACAGGCCACAAACATCCGAACATGGGTCGGAAACTCGGCTCCGACTCGCTCTTACGGCCGCTCGCAGGGCCGGTCCGGTGCGGTCCGGTCCGGAACACAGACTCCAGAACCCAAACGGCCTGTTGGGAGAACACACATATATAAACAGGCTCCCTCACACACACCGGGCTCTACCGCTTGAATGACTGAAGCCGTTGGAGACGCAGTGCATCATGGGAAAAGAGGACTTTGTTGTAATGAGCCTGTGTGCCGCTGGAGGACGCTTCAGCATTGTGCTGCAGCTTCTGAATCAGAATCAGAATTAGAATCAGAATTAGGATCAGAATCAGAATTAGGATCAGAATCAGAATTAGAATTAGAATCAGAATCAGAATTAGAATCAGTATCAAAATCCTGTACTGATCCTGGAGGAAATTGCTTATGTAATGACCGCACAGACAATATCAAATATAAATAAATCCAATAAAAATCTGCAGAAAAAAACTCAATATGAAATATACTGTGCTATAAACAGAAATGCTGGTGTATTAATACTAAAGTAACTTAGTTAAGTGCATTTCTAGTAACACAAATGGTAGTTAGGAGTATGTTACTGCACGTAGAAGAGATCAGTGGTATATAAGTAATATTGACATAAGTAGTGATATTGCACTATTGACTATTGCACATAATATTGCACTAGTGACTATTGCCCATAATATTGCACTAGTGACTATTGCCCATAAGATATTGCACATAACAATAGTGTTTTAGCACCCAAAAAGAACATCACACATGGTAGACTGATGCACATCATAGCAAAATGGTGCACATAGTGATACACATAATGATAGTTATTTAAACCCGGTAAGAAATTGCATAACAAATGAGCAGCAGGCTGTTGCACAGATTATTGTGGGAAGGAAGGATTTCCTGTGCCGTTCTGTGGAGCACTTTATGCTGGGGAGTCTGAGGATAAAGGTACTTCTCAGTTCAGCCACCACACTGTGGAGTGGGTGATCAGTATTGTCCATGATGGACTGAAGTCTGGATAATGTTCTCCCTTCAGCCACAGTTTACACGTTGTCCAGTTCCTCACCCACCACTGAGCTCGTTCTCCTGATCAGCTTGTTGAGTCTCTTAGTGTCTGCTGCCACTTTCATGCTGCCACCCCAACACACTACAGCATAGAAAATGGCACTGGCCTCTACAGGCTCATAGAACATCTGCAACATGGTGTTGCAGACTCTAAAAGATCAGAGTCTGCATAGGAAGTACAGCCTACTTTGACCCCTGTTGTATGTGGCCAGAGAGTAGATTTTATTGTCATTTCAGCCATATACACACAGTACACTGTGAAACCAAACAATGTTCTTCCAGGACCATGGAGCAACACAAGAACAAACAGAAACACCAAAAGAGCACAAGTGCAGACAGTGCAAGAAAAACACACAAGAGCAACAAAACGACTGGACAACACAACATTTAGTACAGGGGACAATAGCTACAGTTTGGATGAATACAGGATAATAACAGATACCATATTCTAGCAGCGGAGAGTTGTGTGTGCAAAAATGCAGAACAGCAATAAATATGACTGTGCAAATACAGTGGTACCCCACTTAACGAACGCCTCACAGAACGAACGTTCCACATAATGAACGCCGTCGCGACCGCGCGTGACTCGCAGAACAAACGCGTTTCACACAACGAACCGCGCGTCGCACGTGAAAATCGAGTTTTACGT
>JBBPCZ010000034.1:20901497-20916824 GCA_037974445.1 Brycinus macrolepidotus
TTTTTGCGCTGAGCTCCGCGGCAAGCGCTGCGCGTTGAGCGCAACTCGCTGTTTTTTGAGAGGAGGCGCAAACCTCGCGGCGAGCGCAGCGCATGCCGCGTTTGGTCTGAAACCAGTCCAAAAGCTGAAGCCTCTAGAATGGGAAGGCCCTACTGCCACTAGGGAAACAGTCCTCAGAGAAGGTGTTCCAGAGATCTCAGTAGGCTTCGGCTGACTTAAGCACACAGAAACATGAGCTATACAAACCTAGGACGAGTCTGGGTGACCACGCACCGACTCTCTGAATCGGCTCGGCTTTAACCTGACACAAACACGTAGACAACCAATCACACGAAAGAAACAATGAACTCATAAAGGAGGCATACTTAACTTACACCTGACACAGGTGGACCCGTCCTCGGGTGCCTAGCAACCAGCTAATATGCTAAGAGCTAACAGCTGGTCAGCTAGGCATGTGAGAACCACGCACACAACAACACATGAAGTCATTACTCAGCGCCCAGGGCCGAGCTGTCAATAATGGGATGACGGGCTCCTTTGGGGGCGTGACCGGGACGGACCAGACGTGACAGCAGCACCTCGCTTCAGGACATCACGGACGTTTACCTTTAGATCTACATGAAGGGTGACTGGGAAGGTCATACGTTCTGAGAGATTAGTTAATCTTTAACCGAAGAGTCTCCTCACAACAATCATAAAGTCAGGGAGGGCAATACTGTAGTTACTGCACTTTCTTACTTTACTGAAATATCATTGTAAAAGATCCATACTTTATTCATGAACTGTTAAAAACTGAACACATGTATTTTAACTGAATTATTAAGCCCTTAAAAAATTTTGACTCTTACAGTATTCTTTACAAGTATTTTTTTGTTTTGTTGAAACATCTACTTAGTTTCCTATCAGTGTAAAATCAACCTGTCAGAATAAATACACCTTTTCTTTTGTTAAGACATTTGGTCTTTGATATATTTGAGTATTTGGATGTTTTTAAATGGTGATACTTTTTTACTTTCCTGTGAGTTAAAAGCGCCTTAAAGAACTTCTACAGAATGTAAAGTTTCTGTACTACTAAAAAGTTTTTTCCTACATCCTTTTTCCTTCTTTCTTTCTCTCTTTTTTCTTCCTCTCTTTTTTCTTTCTTTTCTCTGTCTCTCTCTCTCTCTCTCTCTCTCCTTCTCTTTCTCTCTCTCTCTGTCCCATGAATTGTTCAATTCAAAGAGCTTTACTGGCATGACCGTGAGTAATGTACAGTTTTGACAAAAAATTGAAATGAAACAATAAAATATTTAACAATAATATAAGGTTAAAAAAATACGAAAAATAAAATGAAATAGTGTATACAAATACAGATATACATATTATATAATACCTATAATATAATGTATGTATAATGATATACATATTATATACATATAATAGTAATAGTAATACTGTTACTGATAATAATAATAATATTGAAATAAAGTCCCCGTGCAGGTGGAAACTGCAGTAGCAGTGAGTCTCTGTGGCGCAATCGGTTAGCGCGTTCGGCTGTTAACCGAAAGGTTGGTGGTTCGAGCCCACCCAGGGACGTGTTGTTTTCTCTTCAGGCTTCAGCGTGACGGGGGTCTTCACGAAGATCTTATAACAACCCTCTGGCGGCTGGTTGGTGGTTAGGGAGTTGTCCCTGCGACCAGAAGGTCGTGGGTGCGACTCAGGTGTCCTTGAACATGGTACCATCCCCACACCCCCTTAATAATAATGCAAGTGTAGTAGCCTAGGAGTGAAATGGAATACAGATATAAAGAACAAAACGAAAAATAAAAGCGAATTTTCTGTCTCTTTCTCCTTCTCTCTCTCTCTCTCTCTCGCTCTCTCTGGGTCTTTTATTATGAAATGACAGAGAGAGCGGTGGATTGAAGCGCCATGACGTCATACTCATGCGCTGTGTTGAAACTCACATGGTGGGCAGCTGCTCTACAGACCCTCAGTCTCACTCGGTAGACTTATGATGATCTCAAAATAGAACAATATGCAAAGATCAGGGCCATCGTTCTAGTGGAGATAAGATCAAGTGAACTTCTTCTCTGAAGACCACATGGCCACAGAAGCAAAGAGACCAAAGGTAAACAGTTCTGTTGATTAAAGAGTTTGTGCACCAGACACTGACACTGTTCACGTTTAGCAGGAGCTCTAGGAGGATCTTCTAGTTTTGTCCACCCATGGTATGTCATAAGACATTTTAATAATGTGCAAGAGTGTTCATGTTGAAGTCCTGACCTGGTCCTCTCCAGTTTATAAAAGAGCTTCACCCAGAATCACCAGAGTGTGTATCTGTTTTACAGAGGGAGGATGAGCCTCTGCAGAACTTCCTGCTGTGGTGTTCGGAAGTGAATCTGACTCTGAGCAGTAAGGCAAGTGGAAAACCCCCCTCACTCACAGCAGTGGTCTTCAACCAGATCAGATACAAACAGACACAAATACATCTCTGTTCTCTGATCAGATACTTCTGAGCAAGAGATTTTAATGGATAGATAGATAGACAGAAGGATATTTAGGTAGATAGATGGATAGATTGATTTGTAAATGGATGCATGAATGGATTGGTAGACAGATAGTTACATAGATGGATAAGTAGATGCATGGATAGAAGGAAAGGTAGATGGATGGATAGAAGGAAAGGTAGATGGATAGATAGATGATGGATAGAAGGAAAGGTAGATGGATAGATGGATGGATAGAAGGAAAGGTAGATGGACAGGTAAGTACATCGATGGACAGATTGATTCGTAAATGGATGCATGGATGGATAGATAAATAATGAGGTAGACGTTAGTATAGTCTTTGGTGTGTAGCCATGACAACTCAAAGAACCATTTGATTATATAAATGGTTCTCTTTGCATGGCTAAATTCTTCTCCAGGGTTGTTGCAAGTCAAACCTTTTTCGGTACTTCATAGAACCTTATTTGCTAAGAGTGTACTGTATTGGTCATGAATGGGAAATTTGGGTGCAGCAGTAGCTAAAGAACACTGTACATTATATACAAAGAGACAGTTACACGTATTGCACATATTTACACTTTGATGCAGTAACAGCAGGCCCATTCTGTATGTCTGATGAGCTTCAGAAGTGCTACATGGGAAGTTTTAACCATGATCTACTGTTTCAGGTCTACCTAAGTAAAGAAGGGACGGTAGCAGAGTATGGCATGCTGGCTAAAGAAGACATAGAAGAGGGTCACATCCTCTTCTCCATTCCCAGACCCGCCCTCCTGCATCAAGGAACTTCCAAAACCAAGAAGGTCCTTGAAGAGGGTAGGTCAGTGGGGTCTTGTCCAGTTATAGATAACTGGGATGAGCTGCTTTAGTTCTGAACTTGTACCGTTTTGCAGGAAAGCGGTGTTTGGAGAGCTCCTCAGGCTGGGTCCCGCTCCTGCTCACACTGATGTATGAGTACACTTGTCCAGAGTCACACTGGAGACCCTACCTGTCCCTCTGGCCTGACTTTAGGAAGCTGGACCACCCCATGTTCTGGTAAGGGCCTTTAAATTGTAGACAAGTGATGTATTAAACTCAGGAAGTTTTAAAAAATGAATTTTATTAGAGTTGTACAATTGCAGCAAAGCTATTCTGTTCTATTTTATTGTGTCTGTATGATATTGACTGTACTATTGGCTGGTTGTCAAGTCATAGCTTTTTGTCACATTTGTCTGGTCTACTGGTGATATTTGAGTTCTTGTAAACTGTTGAATTCATTTGTTTATATGTCATGAAGGTCCAAGGAGGAGAGAGAAAGGCTTTTGAAGGGGACAGGTGTCCCTGAGGCAGTGGACACGGACCTGACCAACATCCAGAAGGAATATAATGATGTGGTCCTGCCCTTCATGTGCTCACACCCAGAGCTGTGGGATCCGGAGCGTCACACTCTGGAGCTCTATCAGAGTCTGGTTGCTTTCGTCATGGCCTACAGGTGAGGCCAGTCAGGGCATACTGGAACCTTCTTCAGGAACAGAGAACATTGCTTTCGTATCGTCTCATCTTGATTACTGTGAAGCTCTTTTTCATGGTTTCCCTACAAAAGGCATTGCTAGGCTTCAGTATGTGCAAAACTCTGGTGCTTGTGTTCTCACCTTCCCTAAGAAGTCTGAACATGTCCCCCAACTTCTCCACAAACTTCACTAGCCCCACATATCCTACCATATTCAGTTTAAACTGCTTCTCCTTACCTTTAAAGCTCCCCTTGGTTCTGCCCCCCACTACCTCACTGAACTACTTCACTCATTCACTCCTGTTCTTTATGTCCATCTGGTACTGGCTTGCTTAATCTCCCCATTTTTCGACTCTTCGATCACTGATCTTTTAGTATTGTGGCTCCCAAACTTTGGAATTACCTCACTCAGAATATTCACAATGCTTCCTCTCTTGCTTCCTTCAAAACCCACCTAAAAACATATCTTTTCTCTCAGCACTCTGCCTCTTCTTCTAACTCCTGATTCTGCTCTGTTTGTTCGTTCTTGCTACTGTAATCTCTGTTTGTTTAATATTTTGTCTACTACTGTATGTTAAATACTGTTTCTTGTTCTACATCTGAACTATTTGTAAAGCAACCTTGAGTTTGAGAAAGGCACTATTTTAAATGAAAATGAAATGAAATTTTTTGACAGATAGAACAGTAGAACCGAAAAGATGACAGTGATCAGTGGATTCCTGGATTAGCCCTGTAGTTACAGTATATTTGAGACTGTTGGATGCCAAGCACCTACATAATAGAAGACTACTTAGTACTACTCAATAACTTGAGCACTCATTTTATTTCTCTCACTGCAATAAATATAAATACTTTCTTACTAACGTGTTCCAAGGACTACTGTCTGCTATTTTGATACCAACGTCACTTTAAACATCTGATCTCAGATCTGTGCTCCTATGCTGAGGCATTTTATAAATAAAGGCCCTTTGTATTTTCTCATTTTTCTGCTCGTATAAATATAAATGCACATTTTTCTTTCAGTTTCCAGGAGCCTGCTGAGGATGAGGAGGAGGATGAAGTACCCAGTCCTCCGATGATGGTGCCAATGGCAGACATGCTTAACCATGTGTGCAACCACAGTGCCAACCTAGAATACACACCTGTACGCCTTATTTACTCAAGTAGTCCAGAAGCATGCTCTGAAATGTTCCTCTTAATTATCCAAATAATGTAAAAGTATTAATGTTTTGGCACCATCCCAGAGTTTAATCCTGTTCCTCACTTTCAGGACTGCCTGAAGATGGTGGCGGTGAGGCAGATCAGGAAGGACGAGGAGATCTTCAACACCTACGGTCAGATGGCCAACTGGCAGCTCCTGCACATGTATGGCTTCACGGAGCCCTTTCCCACTAACAGCAACGACACGGTGGACGTTCAGATGTCCAGCGTGTACAAAGCAGCTCAGCAAGGTGCCATATCAACATTGAAATACCAGCAGTCAAATATATAATCACACATTTTAGTGGTAAAATGCCCAAATGGCTTGACTATGTGCTACTGAGCTCTTAATGTACAGCTGAATGAGAATACCTACATAACTGACTGTGCTAAACTGGGTCCCTCTGCTTCTTGTAGCAACCCAGAGCGAGGCAGAGCAGCCCCTCCTGGTGGAGAAGTGGAACATGTTATGTGAGATGGAGATGGTCGGGGAGAAAGGGGTCTTTGTTTTTGGCAGTGATGGTTCACTCACAGACACGGAACTGTATACAACGCTGAAGGTACGAAACTGATCTCAGTCTGATGTTTATACATCATCCAAAGAACACCTAGTGCAGTGCTTCCCAACCCTGGTCCTGTTTTCTGCATTTTAGTCCTTTCTCTGCTTTAAAACACCCACTTCATCTCTGTAAGGGGTTGCTATGAGCTGACTAGATTGACCTTTTGTGTGGAGAGCAGGGGGCCTCAAGCATCAGTGTTGGGGCAACCCTGCCCTAATTTCTCTGAGTAGTGTGTGGAGACTCAATTCATTTATAGTGTCTTTTACAACCAACAGTTCTTGATTCATACTGTAACACTTGTAAATTTTTATTTTCAGGTCTTATGCATGAGCAAAGAGGAGTTTAAAGAATTCCAGGACAATGAAGGCTGGGAGGAAGATGATGACGATGATGAAGATTCTAAAATGGCTCAGGCTCTAAGCTTTGAGGGGCTTCCAGCTTTGGCTCCAGAGTGGAGGCGGCTGCTACACATGGCTGCAGGCTTCACGCTGGACCAGTACTCAAAGGACTTGGAGTCGGATCGCAGACTGCTGAAGGAACCTGGAGCTCTGGCCAAACTTAGTCCCAGAGAGAGAAAAGCTCTAGATGTACGGTTAGGCCAGAAGAGCATCCTCCACCGCCTACAGCAGCTCACTCAGAACAGTACAGCTTAGCAAACCTTCACCTTCCTCAACCGGCACTGTTTGTCATACCCAACTCAACCCTCTAAACAGACTGCACCCTCTGGGCTGTTCCCAGGACCTCGTATGGAGCCAGGGAAAGCAGTTCTCAGTGATTGGACTGACCACAGATCAGATTTCTCTATACTTGTTATACTCAAAGAAACTGATTCTAGAGTAGCACTCCTTGAACCTGTCACACAAAGAAAGTTTACTTGGTTCCTGACCAAGTTTCAGCTTCACAGAACCTAAAGAATGGTTAATTCACTTTACAGTGTGGATGACTTTAACATGGTTTTGTATACTTTTGCTGAGATTAATCCTCACATGTAAATGAAAAAGAGTGAAACATTGAGCTGCTTCTATTCCCAAGACAGAAAGAAGAAATCTATGGAAATATGTAGAAAGTAAACCATTTACAACAGTAAAAAAAAAAAGTGCTTTGTTTGGGTAATTGTTAATATTTACATAATCTGGTTTGCTTCCTTTGATGGGAAAATGTTTGTAATTGACACCATCATGAAGGGAAAGTGACCAGAGGGGTCCACCTCTTTCAGTCAGATACTTGTCTTGAAATCTCAAACTTAATCTGCCCTACAGCAGGATAGGCAGGCAGCACAACTTGCCATGGTTACTCAAGCTGGTATAAAGTTGTACCATCTTGACAGTCTTAGCTGGCTACACAAAAAATCCAGCTCAGTGAGGCATGACCCAGCTGTTAATGTGGTTTGTGAAGACAGAAGTCCAAAAAGGCCATTAGTGGAAGAGCAAAAAACTGACAAAATTCCACTTATTTTTCTAGAGGTCATCACCGATGTAAACAATATTGCAACACTGAAAAATGTTATGAATTGGCAATTAAATGTTTGATTACAGTTTCCGTTTATGTCCTTGTTAAATTGCTCTGCGCACTCAGTTTACATCTACACAAGCCTAAAAGATAAGTATAGGACAGGCTAAGGATAGGGCAGCCTCCTTCAGGGCAAGGTTTAGGTTTTTGGTCATTTGCCTGTCTGATGAACTTCTTGATGCTTAATTTGAGAATACTAGAGCAAATCCTAAGCACTGATATACATTTAGCATTAAGTTATACCAGAGACAGATCACAATTTGACATTCTTATGCATAGGCATCAAAACAGTCACAGCGCAGCACGACTGACACTGCCCCCTACAGGAATTTCAGTTTTCCAGTGTTTAACTAGGTTTATCCTCCTGGTTAGTTATACACTTAGGAAATAGCTTAAACCAAATCACTCACTCAGCACTCCACTCTGCAGTTCAAGTGTTTAATGCGGTAACTACAGAATGCATACATACAGGAAATAAGTAGCAAGAACTAAAGGCAACTAGAAAGTACTACAAAATACAACACGCGGACCAATACATTTACAAAACATTCAAAATCCTTACAAAATGGGCTGTATTGGTCCTCCTTTTTGTTCCGCAATTTGGATCTTTGTACAAACTTGAAGATTCAAATTACCATCAAATTTCTGAATATTTCCACATTTTTACAAGTGCCAGGGAGAACCTCCTACCCACTGTCAAAACGGTGCAAACCAGCAACCAAGAGCACCACTGCACTCGAGGACAAATCTGTCCATTCCTATCCCCCCGCCACACCAATAGCTCTCCCCTTAAAACAAAATCTGGAAAAAAATAAAGACAGCTTCCATAAGCCACTAGCCATTAAGCTTTCAAACAAAACAAAACAAAAAAAATAAACAAAAACAATCAGTCTTGAAGGCAAGAAAAATAAAACCTAAATTCATGGTGGAAGAGGAGAGCCAAACAGGCAGGAGATGGAGAGTGTATACTTATCCATATGTGCACCAGACACCATGAAGGTGTTAAAGCACGTGTTCATGCTTCTGTGTCAGATCAGACCTTTGGATAGCAAGGGGAAGGGGGGAAATGTTACGCAAAAACTGCTCATAAAACGTCCCTTTTCTTAATATTTACACTTAAGCTTTGTTTTTAGACTGTTTAACAGCATGCCTCCCCCTTGCAAAATAATACCCCTAAACTCTTTAGTTTGGGCAAGAGGCAGTCGCGGTAGAAGGTAGTCCAGTGCTGGCTGAGATGAGATGATCAGATAGGAGCAGGGTGTCTGTGGAGGGCTACAGGGGAGACTGGAGGCGTTCTCTCTTTGGGCTCAGGAGATGTGGTTCCTGAAGCCTAACTGGCACCCGTGCCTTCCATCACCTGCTGGGCTTGCTTCTGCCCCATGCAGCACTGAGCCACTGACTGGAACAGCCTGGGTGAAAGAAAGAGATAATGAGAATCACGAGAGCATCAAGAAACATGGCACAAAAATGCTCAGGTTCAGCATCAAATTTCCAGCCTTGTAGCAAAGCTCAGGCTTTTATTATTCATAAACGATTTAAAAGCCTTTTGCTGTTGTAAGACTAAGGAATGTGGCTCACTTCTCGATCTCTGGGGCACAGTGCACAAAATCATGGCTCCAGAACTTGAAGGCTGGGTTCTTGATCAACTCAATGAAGGTGATGAGGAGTCCCCAGGGGTGCGGCCTGTTTACAATTAGCCTCTCCAGCAAGACCCTAAGCGCAAAATGGAAAAAATAAAAAAATAAAAAAAAATAAATTAAAAAAACCATCCAAATGCAATCTCATTAGGCTTTCAAAGCATTAGAGGTCAGCTGATTCTGTAGTTCTGGTATGAAGAATACAAAACCAGTTCATTTTGAGAAACTGGAAACATGCTTGACTTGAATGTAATATATATAGTGTAATGAATGCTCTCAGAACAGAGCTAGAGGGAGACATTGTACCTGGTGATCTGCTCCTGAATGGCCTCTGCATTGGCTTCAGCAAACAGATAGAGCATGGTGCAGCTGAAGTAGTGCGTGTGGCTGTTTGGATAACGAAGCTGATTGGCTATCGCATTCAGGAACAGATAACGCCCTGTGTGGAAGAGAATAAGATAATAAAAGAACATTAGAGAACAGATGCATACACACTTGAAACCAAAGTAGTCATGTGTTACTCAGAGTCCACAAGTTCTGCTTCCATCTATGGATTCATAACAGCATCTATTTAAAAATACATCCTTCACTACCAGGCTCTGTCTTGTGAGCAGGTACCGCCATTCACGCAGTGTGTGTGCGCGTGCGCAAGCATCTTGCCCTCACCCTCAGTATCCAGGTCGACAGCAAGGTTCTGGAAGATGTCCATGTGTGCTGAATGTGTGATGGTGCTCATGGAGGGTGTGCTGCCCTTGTTGTGGATGTGGGCGATGGCCTGGGTGCCCACATACAGCACAAGTGCATTGATCAGCTGGATGTTATAGCGATTACCCGGCTCATTGGACACCTAATGTAAAATGGAACAAAAACAAGACCACCATGTTTACATCCACATTTATGCTTTTGGTAGGCACTCTCCTCCACAGCAACTTAATTTAATGTTAGGATTCTTGTCCAAGGACTGTTACTGGTAAAGTGTGGTAAACCACCTAGTCTGCTCCAACTGTGAAATTAATACATGAGCAGTCTGATGTCCAATACCTGCAGGTTGCTGCGCAGCTCAGAGAGGAAGGTAACAGGAGAGCGAGTCTTCAGATATGAGTCCAGATCCTTCTTGAACTGGGAGGGCATCACACCAGTGAAGTTTGTAAGGATGCGGGGTGCAATGTTAATTTCACTCAGCATGTCCACCTGAGAAAAGCGACATTTTAACACTAAGGCCCCATTTAAAGTAAGTAAGTAAGTAAATAAATAAATAGATAGGAGGACTCTTTAGAACACTTTTTAATTGCGCTGCATACCTTGAGGTTGGGAGTAAAGGGGTCTGGAAGCCTCATGTTGCGGGGAAAGGCACTCAGGATTAGGTTCCTCAGCTGGATGCAGTTTGGTGGTATCACATCACAGAAGCCATAGTGATAGTCACACAGGAACTCTGGGAAGTCGTGTAGCAGGACGAGAAGAACTCGCAGGGTGCCCTAAAAAGCCCAGCAGATAATGAAGTTTCCTGCAAATAAGGCACTAAAATCCACAGCTTCACCAGTAACAAACACCAACATCTCAATTCTCAAATAACACTTCATGAAATAGGCTGACGAAGCAACTGAGTGGTTATACCTTATAGAGGATTTGCATAGGTTTGTTAAGCTCGACATTCCTCAGAAAGGGTGCCAGGTACTTGAACAGATCAATCAGCAGCTGGGCATACATGGGCCAACCCTGCAGAGTCCAAAAACTTCCTTAGTAAGCAAATAAATCTTTGACAAAAAGCAGAAAAAGAAGCCCATATTTCCTATCTTCTGCATGCTCATCAAACATCTACCTTCTGTTGTGGGGTGTGCGCCAGCATCCTGGCAATAAAGATTCGGTGGGAGATCAGCTCCAGCCAGGCATAGACAAAGCCAGGTGCTTTAGTGGGTCTCAGGATATGGAAGGTGTTGCTTCAAAGACATATTTAATGACATTAACAAAATAGTCCTTTCATGATTTCACATTATATTCTTGGGTCAAAATTAAAACAGCCACACAAAAAAAAAAAGGACCTTTAGCGGCAATTTCAAGATCAATTTGTTATTAGGAGGCGCCTCTTACCAGAAGGCAGTGAGGGTCTGGAAGTTAATAGTCTCCAGCACATGTTCAGGGGCATTAAGCTCCAGCAGCAGCATAATGAAGATACGGTGGTATGGCAGCTGCTGGAACTCCGTCTGCCGCACATCATGGTCCTGGATCAGCACGCCTACTACTATGCCCAGCACCTAGACAGACGAAAAAGGGTTATTCAGTGGCAGGCATAACTCCAAAACCATGGTTTTGCCCTTTGACAATCAGGTCTTTCAAAAAGACAAACTAGTACATATACAAAGTAATTTTTCTGACCTTATTGAGAAGGTTGATCTTAGTAACTGTGTTGGTGGCCTCTCCGGAGTGTTTGACGAGTAGTGCAATGAGGCGAACGAAAGCATCCAAGTTATGGTAGCACTTGGCGCGAATTATGGCAGCACTTGCAGCTGGGTTGTGCTGCTGCTCAGCCTGTGCTCTGTAGCTTATCTCCACACACATCTCCGTACACAACCGGAAGAAACGGGTAATGAGGTCATCGGTCTTTAGAATGCCCTGCTGGTGCATCTGCAGAAAGGGACAAGCACAGGAGAAAGGGAGTGAACCAGCACATGGAAACAGCATGGTAAGAAGAAAAAGAAGTGCAACAATCATACGGCTTTTGCTAACTTATGGGAAACAAAAACAGAAATGTGTGAGATCACTGATGTTGCTCTAACCTGGCCCACAAACGCAGAGAAGGCCTTAGTGCTGTCCCTGCCTGCAGCAGCGGAGTGATACAGGTTCACCCACTCTCGTAACAGATACTCTGCTTTCTCACGCAGGCCTGGTGGGTCATCGTACTCTGACGCCTGGGAGATCCCAGAGTGCATCATGAAGTTGGGTCCACCATGGTGCCGGTCAATCATAGCCTCGTAGTTGGAGCGGACCACATCCATTAGTTGGGGCAAGCTGGAAAATCCATGTAGACTTCAACCACAGAACTTGCTAAGAGTTTTCAATGAGAAAACATTCTCAAAGAGTTCAATGCCTAGTCAGAAGCACAATACGAATGCCACACAAGTCTACTATGCTGGACATTTTTTGTTCCAACCTTAATTTAACACCTTATCCAGCTAATGAAAGGCCAGTATGGAGCATGTGAATAACAGAACCAGGTGTATTGGAACGACAGATTGTAGAACACCCTGTCTGTTAACTGGACTTAAACACTACGCATCAAAAGGAGTTGAAAAACAACTTGCAATCCAGCTGATTTGCCTAACAGTTGTCATGTGCACTAACCCTTCAGGTGCATTGGCTCTGGAGTGTGCACAGGTCCTCATCAGGGTCTCAATAGTGTGGAACAGATCTGCTTCAGTGATGTGGCTCACGCTTCGTTCATCTACAAGCAGCAACTTCACTAACTGCATTGCAAACGCCACTGCCATGTAGTGCAGGCCATTCTCCATTGACTGTGGGGGGAGAAACACGCATATTGAACATCTATCTAATGCAGCACTGACTGCCGTTTATTTTTATACCAGCCACCGGTAAAATGACCATATTTACTTACCTGGGCAAGGTGCAGATCGTATTGCTGCATGTTGACCAGGTGGTTTCTGATCAACAGCTCCACTGCCTCTACATTGTACTTGTACTCATCACGGCACTCTATTAGGCACCTGTAACATTTTCAGTAGAGCAAATAAAGCTCTGTATTAAAAAAACAAAAAACCACACACACACGTACACGTACACAGCTGGCACTGACCTGGTAATCTGTTTGTTGCACCACTGTGGCCCATAGGCACGGCTGTCCTGCAGCGCCTTCAGCACCAGCAGGTGGCACTCTCTGTAGCTCAGCAGCAAGTCAGCATCAGCACCAGTGGTGGCATCCAGCAGGCCCTCAACAGCCTGGGGAGAAAGGTTTTTTTTTATATATATTTTTTTTTTTAAATAAAAGAAAAGCAAGTGTGATGCTAACAAAGGGGATAAATAAGGACAAAGCATGTTTATAAACTTAACATACAAGAGCAAGCAAAACTATGATCAGAACAAGGCTTAAAAAAAAATCAATCACCCATTTCATTTAAACGTAGTAGTAAAACTATCCTGGAACACATTCCATCCCACCCAACCCAAGGCAGACTTATGCCTCTCACCTTCTGCAGCAAGCCCAAAGCAGTGATTCCATCACGAGAATTCCGAGCCATTGCTACAGCGTCCAGCAGACTGCGCAAGGCCTGTGCCTGCGGGTTCATGGCTAGAGCTGGTGGGATGGCATGCAGGTGCTGCTCCAGATCAGAAATGCACTTATCATAGATGTGAGCCATGTCATCCGTGGGCCATGCCTGCTGCTGCAGATCAACAATAAAAGTAGTGTGAATTAAAATTAAGTAATGTCAGACACAAATTTAAAGGAGGTTTGACCTCCTGCAATTACAGACCACATGAAAATGGTATACACACAGCTTTGATAGTTTGGCGCAATTCAGCCCAAAAAGATGCTGTAAAATCAGTGGTGTGACGCTCATTTGGAGCATACCTTCATAGGCTGGGCCAGGAACCCTGTGGGCTGAGACAGGTCATTGCTAGGCAGGAATCCAGGAACATTACGGGCAAACTCCTCATAAACAGCCAGCTGTTTAGGGTCCACTCCACCCACCTGTGGAAGAGATACAAGTTTAGAACTCAACCTTCCTTTTTCATATTCTAATGGGGAAAATTCATTTCAGTGATCTCATTAAAGGGCTAGGGGCAACACACCTTGAGCCGGATCTGCTCCGGCATGCGTTCTGCTTGGTAAGTGAGCACCATGGGGTCACAGTAACGGCGGCCCTCCTGACGGGCGTGCTTCCTCAGTTCAAACTCCTACAGTAAACAAAACCACACGATACAGACATCACTTGAATCACTGCACTTATACAGACAATGTAAAGAATCCACAATTCAGTTACTCCAAAGACAAAAGGATGCCCTCTCATTCAAGCCAACAAACTTGCTAACGTGCGGAATATGCACCAACAGCATAAAGGACTTACAGTGGCAAGCCTCTTGTCCATCTCAGGTCCAGCTTTCTCTACAGCTGTCTTCTGAATGAAGCAGCAGGCGAGTTCACAGTTGTCCTGAGCAACGCGAGCAGCTGCCTCCTCCATCATCTCCCTCTGCTGGGCTGTAGGAGCCTGTAAAAACAGCATTACAGACAGCATTAGAAAATTAATACTTAATAAAGAGCTCAAACACTGGATCAGTTCTCAGTTATCTTGAATTTGAAAGATAATCTGTTTAAAACTCCTTTATTCAAAAGCTTCATGACTATGCTGATTGAGGGAGCAACCCAATTGTACTGCAAAAATTATCCCATCACTACCATAAATTTTCTCCATCAGTAACCCAGCATGGGAATCAAATGTAAGATAAAAGTAAAAGGAGGTCTTCTGTGTATATGTGCATATGAAAATACCCTGAGGGCAGCAGCAAAGCTGTTCTTCAGATTGGTGGCGATACTCATCAGAAGCGGCTCTCTGCAGGTGATCATGGCCATGCCGGCTGTCAGGTTGCGCATCATGTGGTGAGCAGCGACACGCATGTGTGACTCCTCAGAGTCCAGAGCAAAGTCCTTCCTGACGATCTGCTCACACGTGGTCATTGCAATCTTGATGGAGCGGTCTACCACAGGGTGAACAAGCTCCTGGACAGCACGCTCGATTGCCTGCCTCACGCACTGCTTCAGCTGAGGATGGGCCTGGAGCAGAGGGATCTGCTCAGGCAGAGATTGCACAAAAGTTAGTTAGCTCTAATTCGGGGGGAAAAACAGGTTTATCCGTTAAAAGTAAAACAGTCAATAAGCAAAGTAGTCAGAATTTGCTCACGCTGGCATTGATGTTAATGTGGGGGGCAAGACCTGCCAAGGCATACACATTGATGTCATGGTAGCTGAACTGTGGGGTAGGTGGCCCTGTGGTTGCAGTGGTAGCTGTGGCAGCAGGAGCAGAGGGGGCAGCTGCAAAAGGAAGAACCACACCTGTTGGTTTAAAAACTGTTAGGATTAAAACCTGGCAAAAGTAAAAAATAAATAAAAAATACATACACACATATATACATATATACACACATACACATACATATATATGTATGTATATGTATATACAAAGTTTGATAAGAAATATATAAGTAGTTATAAGTAAACTAAATTAACAAGTCAATATTTACACAAAAAACTGGGGTCCGTTCTTCGTATGTCGCTTGATACATCCGAGATGAATTGACATCTAAGATGAGATCATCCTGCTAATCATGGTGTGGCTAATTTGGTTCTTCGAGCACACCTGTTGCTGACGATTAGTATGGCTGGATTGAGTTGTCTAGGATTATTGCGCGTTCGTGCGTTGGTTTAAAAGGCGATATGCATC
>JBBPCZ010000034.1:20916924-20932874 GCA_037974445.1 Brycinus macrolepidotus
GCTTACGGACCTGTTGCTATGACAGCAAGTCCGAGATGCGCATCGAAGAACGAAACAATCCAAGATCAGGACAAATCTACAACAATCAAATCCAGCTAACTGAGCTAGCGACGTACGAAGAACGGACCCCTGCTCAGGCTACATAACAGAATCTGTCCATTTTATAGAAAAATATATTAAGACCTCTATCACTATTCAAAGCAGAAAGCACACCAAGCTGTTCACAGAAAATAGGCTCAACATGCTTGTCATGTGTACCTGTAGGGACTATTGGCAGCATTTCTTCTGGAGGTTTAGTATCTTTCTTTGGTGCAGACAGTTGCTCCTCAAGATTCTTCAGTTTCTCCTTGTCCTTCAGCAGGTTGCCTGGCTTCAGGTCATTAATGTCCAGAGACAAGTTTTTACACAGCACCTCAATCTCAAACTTCAGGTTTAGCTGTGGAGTGAGAGTAGAAATTATTAAAAAAAAAAAAAGATTTAAAAAAAGACTGAGATAGATAGATAGATATAGATAGATAGATAGATAGATAGATAAAAAAATATTCACTGACCTTTAGGTCATGCTCCTGGTGAAGCTCAGCCAGTACATTCATGATGGCCATGGTCCAAGGGTTTTGCGGCCTGAAGACCTACACACCACCACAAAAATAGACTGTGATCAGAAACAGAAGTGACGGTTCTAAACAAAGAGGGTCCTGGCAAACATGAGGGAATCAAAAACCAGTAAGTGGCTGATATCTTGGTTTTAGCATTACGAACACCAAACAGGAAAATGAATCTAGCTCTCCCCAAAACACACCTACAGGACTATAGAACTTGCCCTTTTTTTGCAAACAGAATTATCTATTAGAATTTGTGGCAAAATTAACTGTGGTGACTTTAATGGTCAGACAGGCCTCTACAGAAAAAGCAGGTAATGAGATGACTATAGCAAGAATAACACTGAATTACCACACTACGCAGACTGGACTCCAGGACTTTGGCCACAAAGGGGACCACATACAGCAGCTCTTGCTGGCCTTTCACATAAGCTTCCAGTAACAGAGACTTCACCTCCAAATCCTGTACAACAGCAAGGCATTAACAAGTTCAATGTTAAGATCCAAATTAATGATCTACAAAAGCAGATTTTCTATTTAATGTTGATACTCTGGTTCAAGCTTTACAGAATTTGTTACAAGTCACTCACAGTATATAGAATAGGCTTGTTTTTAGCCAGGGTTATCATGCCAAGCCAGTGGCCCAAGTTCTTCAGCAGGGATCGATCAGAAAAATTAGCAGCTGCCTTGTCCGAGGTCAGGAGAACCTAAAAGGCAAAAATCAAGCCACAATTAGCCATTTTCTAACAATTCTAGAAACTTTAAATGTCTTTTGTTCTTAAGTAATTACATCCCCCAAGAAATTACCTTAATATTTCTGTATGTCTCATTTAGAACCATTTTGACAAACTCTGGATTTTTCAGTGTGTCAAGGAAGTTAGAGTAGAGGCTATGGAAGTTCGGTTCGATGCTGACGCGTTTCATCACCAAATATTGAGACACCCAGGGCATGAATTCCTCCTTAACAGTCTCTTTCAGCTCTTCAACCTTTAAAATAAACAAATAAAAATCACACCCCACACACACTCAGTTCTCCTTACAGCAATTCATAGTAGGAAACGAAAGACTGAGATCTGCTTTTAGTGCTGGCTCTTTGTACCTTTTGAGACATGTTGGATTGGGACAGGTTGTTGAAAATGAAAGCTATCTTTTCCTGCACATTCTCTGGAGGCTCCACGATCCTTTCAGTCTGGTCCGTTGCCACCAGCAGAGTGTCTATGTTTGTGGTGTTGATTGAGGGCTGCAGATCACAAGTAAAACAAACGTTACATAACATTCTATTGTGAAGGGAACACATCTCCCATGACTGTAAATCCTGACGTGGGGGTCCAGTAAACTCAACGAGTGCGTCACTGACTTTGTCCTGTGAATTACCCCCCCCCCCCAAAAAAATAAAAAATAAATAAAAACCCCAAGAAGACCTGAACTAAGACAAATTCATGCATTTATTCTAGCATGCACACATTCTGTTAATGTCTACTCACTGGCACATCCTTCTTAAAACCTACTGCAGTGGGCCTGGAGATGGTAGAGGTTTTGGCGACAGTAGTGGTGGTGGTCGTGGTGGTCACTAGGGTGCTGGCCTGGCCAGGTGGTGGGGCCTTGGGGGGCTGTGACTGGGCCTGGGCCTGGGCCAGAGCAAGGCTGCCTGGCGTGGTGATTGAGCCCTGCATCTTCACGGGAGGATCACGTGACTGCTGGCCATATTCGATATACTGTATATACACACAGAAAATTTGTTTTCCTAAAAGTAAGAGATCTACTTCTTGGAACCTCATGTCTTAAGGGAATACTTCAGAATGTGTTAGATGGAGATGGAAACAATAGTTACTGTTAAATATAAAACACTACTTACCTCTTGCAAATGGTGGGGGAACTGCAGGAAATGGCCTATGGATGCCAAGTGCTGGCAATACTGTGGATAATCCTTCAATCTACAAAGGAGAGATCAAATATCATTTCATTTCATCAAAATGCCTTCAGCAATATTTTAGGATTCATTTAATCCTAAAACTGAACAAAAAAAATAGGAGGATGTGTGTTTGAAAGGGAGAAGATTATATATAAAATTATATATATTTAAAAAAAAAAAAAAAAAAAAAACCAGACATTACCTATTCTTAAATCGATCCAGTGCAGCAATCCCAAAATAATACATTTTGGAGCCATAGGGTTTGCGCAAAGCCTCCAGAACATATCTAAGAGCAAGGCCGAGGGCCATGTAGGTGACAAGGCCCTTCTCTATGATGCCTCCAAACAGGCAGGCGGTGATGTGCAACTCTTTGTCTGGATACTGAGGGAAAAAGCGGTACTCCTCAAACAGGTTGCGCAGCATGCAGTTAAACACTTCTCTTTCCCGCTTGATGGTAGAATCCTTAAACCTCTGCAGCATCTCCAGGACCTGAGACAGATTCAGCCATTGACACACGTTACACATTCATGAGGGCACCTGAAAACTCAAAATTAAGACAGACTGCAAACAAACCAGCCATGACTCATTCAACAGGAGCTGGTGTGTTGCTCACCTCATCCACAGACATGGTGGGGTGAGGGGGGTGGTTATAAATACGCTGGAAGTAGCTGTTGGCCTCGTCATCAATCTCCTTACTAAAGTGCTGGTTTGCCTCTGGCCATACATGAGAGAGGTCAGCTAGCAGAAGAAAAAAAAAAACAGAAGACCTTACTGTGCTGCTGTTACAGGGCAAACTGACATGACATACCAAAGGATGATGACAATAGCATGCAATATGTTTGAAAAGACAAGCATATGCCTCTTGGCAAATGGCTTGTTTTTCCTTAGTCCCAGTCAGAATTTCAGAGGACAAGCCAAAAAGATTTGAAGCGAACTTCAATCCAAGCCAGTTTGCAAAGGAAAATCTTGCAGTAATGTAGACTGATCTGTATTTCCTCTTTAAACCCCATTTAATTTCAGGTGGGGATGGGGGATTTATATGTAAGGATGCAACTACAATTTAGAAAAATACTCCAAATACAACTACAATTTAGCAAATGCATTTGTACAAGGCACACATTCCACAGTGGCTTGATTTCAGAGGCTGACAGAATTAAGAGGAAATACAGCTGAGGCTCCAGGCTCTCTCAGTCCCACCACCACTTACAGGTCTTCAACCTACAATGCTGGAAGGTGGGTGGGTTCAGCCCTGGTGTGCTCATCTTCCTCGGGCCAAATGGGTCACTGCTCACTGCTGGCATACCAAGACCTGAACCAATCCCACTCAAGGTGCCTGAACCCAACGGACCTGTAAATACAGACTGCAGTCAGAAAGCAATCAAAGAATCTTACATAAAACTAAACTGCACCAGGAAAACCACCAACAGGTCCAAACTGCCTTACAATATATGCCTTGTAAGATTTAAATTACCTGGGAGCTGGGACGAGAGACCGCTGATGCCCCCAAAGGGTGTACTGGGATTGGGGTTGGTAAGAGGGGGAAAGGCCTTGGCAGGAGACTGGGGGTTGCTGAAAGCTGAACCCAGCGGTGTGGGAAAACCTTGCATGTTCTGTGTGTGAGAGGTGGCTGAGCTGCCTAGATTAAGAGAACCCATTGCAGTGAGAGGATCCACCTAAAAATAAAAAAATAACAGAAAAAGTTCAATCATTTTGTACCATTTTCACAGGTCCATTGATCATGAAATTGACAGCAAAAATGTGAAACAAAAATGGGGTTCTGTTCTGACAGTGACAATATGTACAGTAATGTGGTATGTGTTCTGGACATTACTGCCCAGCCCTACCGGGGAGATGGCATCAAGACTGCTGGTGCTAGGAGCACGACCCTTTGGCATGACCCCTGGTGGAGGCTGACGGGCCTTGTTCATCACATTGCTACAGTTGGCCACCATGGTCAAGATTGTCTCCGACAGCTCTTGAGAGACACTCCTGTTAGATAAAGAACAGTCATGAATAAGCATCAAAAGATACATCAAAAAACAAGCGACTCCAACCAGTATAGTTTTTGTCAAAAGGTTATTTTAATTAGTGAAACATTTCAACATCCTTTTGATTTTAAAAAATCCCAAAACATCCCCATATATTATGTTAATAAATTAAAAGGCAGCAACATCTTTTGGAAAAGTAGTCATTTAGTGCGTCACTCAAAAACTCACCCTGCACAGGACTGCAGACAGGCTAGCATGGTGGCCAGCGTTTCAGGAGGCAACTGTGCACTTTTGGGCTGGTCTTTTTCCGGGGCCAGCCCTCCCATGATGGTAGGACAACGCCTCTTCAAGAAGGTTACGCAAGCTTGGATGAAGGGCTCCTAATAAGAAATATTGCAATTTTAGGCTTATGATCATCAGACAACACCAAACACTCCTCACACACGAATAAACACTTACCCCGTGTTCTCTGATTTTATCAGTTAGCCATTTGTCTAGTTTGAGGTATTCGCGGCGAGAGGCAAGTGCAGCAAGATCAATTACAAAGGCAAATGGAGTACCATTTAGCAGCATCGATAGAGACTGGAACACACAAAAAGGTCAAAGTGAATAAATATGCCACAGCAAATATTGAGATTTCTGTATGCAGGAACCCACTGAAGGGCTGAGAAAGACTGTGGCTGCACCTTCAAGTCCTGAGCCACGTCCAGGATGCGCGAGAGCTTGGCCTGGTCATACTGCTCCCCCCTCATGTACCACTCCGCCATTGAGTGCATGATAAGTTGGCGAATAGAGGGTGACTGGCCCTAAAATGTAGACAGCAGAACCAAATGATATCCTTTCAGTGAATTTTTAAAACCCCTTGACAACCTTAACCTTATTTCCCCTCAAACAAAGGTGGGGCAAAACGAAACCAAAAACATGTAGCCTGATGTTATCAACAGTGTTCATACCTGCCCATGCCAGGCATAATGCAGGATGATGGCCGAGTTGGGGTGGTTACCCAAGAAAATGGGCATAAGTGTAGAGATGAGCTCATGGCGCAACGTGTGCCAGGATGTACTGATCTGCAGCAGCGCCAGCACAAGCATGTCCGGGCAGTGCTTGATGGGGAAGCTGAAGAGCTGCTTGACTTGCTCATACTGACCCACCTCAGATAGCCGCAGCAGACTCTCCACCAGGTCCAGGCTCTTCCTGCAAGAAGCAACAGAGCCGATTACCACGAGTCCATTTACACACAACCTACTAAAGCAGGAGTGACTTAACTAGTCAAAGCTCAGAAAAAGTACATACGCAAGTCAACTCAACATCATGGTGTTTCAGCTCCAGTGCATGGGAACCATAGCCCTACAAAGTTTCAGCTTTTCTCTGCTCTCAACATACACTATATGGCCAAAAGAATGTGGACACCCCGTCCTATACTACTGAGCTCAGTTGTTTAAGCCACTTCCGTTTCTAACAGGTGCTAAAACAAAACAATACCAAACCAATATAACCCCCCAAAAAACAGGCAAGCAGTCTCCACAATCACCAGCAGCAGAAAGGGAGAGATCAATGACTAAACATGGCAGAGTCATAGGATGCCACTTTTACCACAAGTTTGTGAAATTTCTGCCCTTTTCAATCTACCCTCAGCAACACAAAGTGCTAGTGTTGTGAAATGGCAGCGTCTAGGGACAACAGCTAAGCCACAAAGCTGTAGAACACAATCCCAGAGTGGGCCAAATAGAGTATTAAAGTATCCCCTGTTGCATCACTCACTACAGAGTTCTAAACCACCTCTGGAATAAACATCAGCACAAGATCCATGTGTGGGAGATTCATGAAATAGGTTTAAATGGCTGAGTAGCTGTACACAAGCCCAAGATTTCTATAAGTAATGCCAAGTGTCAGCTGGAGTGGTGTACAGCAAGGACTCCAGTGCAGTAAAAATGTGTTCTGTGGAGTCACACTTCTATCTGCCAGGCTGGTGGATCAATCTGATTCGGTAGATGCAGGTGAAAGCTACCTAACTGAAAGCACAGTGTCAGCAATAAAGTTTGGTGGAGAAGGGATAATTGACTGGGGCTGTCAGTCCCTACGTTCCAGTGACAGGTAAAGCATAAAATTCCTTTGTTTGCTGATGCATTAACAGTATGCTTCCATCTTTGCAGCAACAGTTTTTGTAAAGAACTTTCCTGTTCCAGCATGACTGTGTGCTTGTGCAAAAAGCAAGGTCCATAAAGACACAGTTTGACAGGTTTGGTGTGGAGGAACTCCAATGGCCTGCACAGAGCCCTGACTTCAACCCAAGTGATGACCTTTGAGATGAGCCAGGCTTAACCTCACAAATACTCTAAATGGAAAGGACACAAATTCCCACACTGCAAAATCTTGAGAAAAGGCTTCCCAGGAGGAGTGAATCCCTATTAGTGGCCATGGTTCTTGAAGGCGATGTCCAATAAGCTCAAATAGGTGTGATGGTCAGGTGTCCAAATATTTGTGGAGATGCAGGTTCCCTGATCCAACCCATAAAGAGCTTAATTCCCTAATGGCTGAATCAAGCATGTTGCGGCAAGAAATGGTTTAAACTGCACAGAGACGTGGGTCTCTGCAACTGGAATTAAAATCCTCTTTTCTATAAAACAGACACAAAACACAGACTACCTACAAGAAATTAATTTCTCTGTCTGATGGACACTATTTGAGTATGCTAGTACAGACCATGTGGCTATCTCCCTGTTGTCATCCTCAGGTGGAGCTTTGAGTATGTCGATGGCAACTGTGTGACAGGGGTAATCAGCAAAGCAGAACACCTCAGGGCTCAACAGGGACTGCTGAATGAAGGAGAGCTGGAAAGAACAGATGAAAGCGAGCTGGCTTAGAGACTGGCACAACTTGAGAGATTAAGAATCAATACATGACTATTTACCAATTAATATAATCAGGAAACAAAAAAAAAAAAACAGTTCATCCAAACTACTCAGAAATATAACTGGCTTTTTTTTTTTTTTTTTTTTACCTGGCCCTCGGCATGCTTCCAGGGTCTATAGATGAGATCCACAGGGAAGACTTCCATAGTACCCAGTCCCCTCTGAATCCCAAACACCACCATCTGAAGTCCCTTGCTGTCCCGGATCATGAAGCCTGGGTGGTCTAGCTCATAGGTGACCTCTTTGAAATTCAGATTGGGGTTCTGACAGGGAACAAATTCACCAATTAAACTACAGACTATAGAACAAAATATAGAACATAAGAATGATTAACATGGCAAAAAAAATAGACTTGAGAAAAATGGTCTTAAAACACCAAACAGTTTAGAACTTATGGATAAAACAAACAGCAGCAACTTACAAGCTCCTTAACAACATCAATCAGAACTTCTACATTCCAGGTGTGGGGCTGAGAGCCATCACTCTTGTCCTTCCCATCACTCCAGATGCCACTGCCCGGCGTGGAGATAGACTGCAAGACAACCGGGCAGCTCATTCAATAACCATGTTCATAATAGGCGATTCAAACCCATGTGTACTCATACTGAAAACAGCTTGTGACCAGGTCTTTTTAAAAGGTACCTGTAAAGCGATTCCATCTGAAAGGCCAGAGTGAGTGCGAGCCATCATGCCCAGCACTCTGGCCACTTGGCTTGCCGTCACCTCACGCACTCCATACTGCAGGATTATGTTCCTACATTCATCAACACTGGAGATACAAATGAAAATAATTGCGGTTAAATGTCTCAACACTGAAGCAGTGCCGACACATGTACTTTATTAAAGGATTACTTAAAAGGATACCATCAATAAATACACAATGACTAACACATACCTAATACCTCAACTATTTGCCTTTTCCTAAAGGCTCCCCAGTTTAGGTTTTAAAGCTATTCACTGTTCAGTTACTCATTAAACATTTTCTCTCAATAACAATAATAATACAACAATAAGTGACGGTCCTAAAATAAAGATAAAAATAAAGCACCTTGCACAAAAGCCATAGCCAACTTCTTGCATAAACTCTGCAAGAGAACTCTCCATCATGGTCTTGGCTAACTCTCCAGAATCTGGCAGGATCCTGTCCATGAGAATGTCCCGTTTCTCAGGGTACAGCAGTGGTGCAAGCACCACAGGGCAGCGCTCCTGCGGGAAATCTGCACAAAACCAGCACAGACAGTATTTATTTTACTGTCACCTGTGGCAGAGTCTCCTTAAAGATTTTCACAAAAACACAGCGGTACCAACACCTCAACCACAAAACAATTGTAACTGTACCAGCTTGTGACTGTTACAATGCTTTTGGGAAAATCTCTGCTTCACAGACTTTTTTACGGACTTCCCTTCCAAAAGCCTTACATTTCCTTGATATTTATTCTGAATAAATTAAATCATAAATCATGTTTCAAGAACCAAATGCCTTTATGTTCTTAGCAGTGGAGTGTTGTGTCTTGTATACCTCTGCACAGTGTTTTGAGGAAAGCGTCAATCTGCTCTTGCCCGACTCCGCTGGAGCCCTTCTGCCCGAACAGAAGGTGTGAGAGCAGCAGGTGCAGAGCCTCTATGGCAATGTCCTGGAAGCCACCTTCCTGACTTCCCCCAAGGTCCGCGTCCACGTATGAGCGCAGGAGGTCTGGTAGCTTTTGTTTCACAAACTGGGCAGCTGCCAGGGCACAGGAGTGGTTACAACCAGCTTTAATTCAGTTATGTAAGATCACCAAAGATTACATAAATCCGTTACACTTAAAATACATTCTGCCCAATAAAATTATTTATGGTTAAAAAACAAAAATCCTACAATTACTGCTACATAATTTTAAAAGTTCAAAGCCGATGTAGAAAACAAGACGTCAGACAACTCTACAATAAGCATGGACAAGCACTGCTTGATATTGTTCCAAACAGAACCAGAATACTTACCAAAACCTCGCAAGTCAGAGTTACTGGAGTTCAGAAGAGCGAGGCCAAAAATAACCTATTCCAAAAGAGTGTGTGTTATCTGACAAGCTCAAAGTCAGACCTCAGATATGAAAGAAGTTACACATTACAGTACTTCCTATGCTTTTTGCTGATACTGTAGTCACTCTGCTTACCTCCTGAACCTTGCTTAGCTTGAGAACTTTGCTCAGTTGAGGAAACAAGTGCGGTGATGGCTTCAAACTCTGAGAAAAGAACAGACGGGGTAAATGGGGCAGGGCCAGAAAAACAGAACGAACACAAACAATTCGAGCACAAATAACTATTGGCTGGTGACCGACATCTTTGAATTGATGACCAATATATATCAACACAAGATAATAAAGGCCTAGCCTAAAGGCAAACAGTGCAGGCCGAACACACATACCTTCTGATAGTGCAGAGGATTGTCAATGGCGTAGCAGAGAGTTGAAATAAAATTTGGTTTCGTGATAAGAGACACACACTCTTGGATCAGAAACTGTGTCTAAACAAAAGGCAGAACACAATATTATAATATATACCATATTTTCCTGTAAAAGCATTTGACCAATAAATCAGAATAAATGTTCTATTTAGTTCATTTTAACTGTAGTTTTGAGGATCTGAAGTCTCTAGTAACCTATATTTCATATTCTAGCAGTATCACTACCAGTTTATGCTTGGTTTTAATGAGCACAGCATTCAGTGCAGCAGCTCAGTTTATCACTGATGATCTAAATGTGACAGAATTACAGTTCTTTCATGGAAATTTCTAGTGCCGGCCCAAAAATATTTGAATATTTTTGTTGCCTTCGTTTTTTAGGCTATATTTAGCATTTTTGGTCTTTTTCGTAGCATGAACTACAACACATTTCATCACAAAAAGCCTTTAGCAAGAACAGTGATTCTCAATGTTAGGAAATAAATTAAAAATAATACCTAGTGTAGTTTAGGCACATCACCTCAGAGCATAAACTGCACCACTTTTCATGAACCCACTGAAGCTATAAGAGCAGAGCCACCATAGCACATGTATGGATGCACTTCAAATCATCATACGTCGGGAATAACACTCAGTAAAATTTACAATAAGAAACTGGTATGAAGGCATGACAAGTAATCTCAAATGTGTTAGTATAGAAATTCTCAATAGGCCGCTACTGTTCTCAAAGGAGCGAAGATAAAATCTCAGACCTTCAGCGCCTCAAGCTTGTTTTTTGGGAGTTATGTTGATAGCTGATGAGGTGAAACACTGATTGCTGTTGCTTCTTCCACTGCTAACTAAAATCTTAATATGCTAAAACAATTTTAATTCTTTAAAGTCGCTTCTGCAGCTAAACCTCTAGATATAGCTTGTATGTAATGTAGGAAATTAGGTACTTAAAATTGCGATTAGACTTTTACAGGTAACGTTGAGAACAAGTATTTGACTACTCATTGAGAAAAGTACTCAAAGCCTGGAGAATGCTTTATCGGCCAGCATTAGAAAGACATCTACATGGGAATACCACTTCAAGCACTAATAAAAACAACTAAAGTACTAAAAACACCAGCTTAAGTTGTCCATTACTCGCAATACATAAGAAAGAGAATTAACAATCCACTGACAAAAAAAAAAAAAAAAAAAAAGGAAATACCTGGTGGAAATCTTTGCCACTGCTTTTACCATCGCCACTGAAATCCACATGGGAAAAGAGACAGCGTAGTAGATGCCTGTCTGCCTCAGGGCCGTGACGGTTCACAATCTGAGAAAGGACAAGTTTGTGAGCACGTTCCATACCAATCACTCAACACTGACCTCCAGAATTAACACTTATTGCATCCGTCAATGAAACTGCTACGACAGAGATGCATCAGTATAGGAACTGTAGGAATTCTAGTCTGATGCAGATATCAGAATTAATACATCTGCTGTTTGTGCCAACACAAAGTTCGTTATGAATAAAAGCATAAAAAAATAAGTCAGTCAAACCTAATCTTTTAACCAATGCCTATACTTTCTTTTAAACAATTAAGTGCTTGTTTCAATATCACTGTGCCCTCCTGGTTTAAAATATTGGAAAATAAAGTCCTTTAAAAAAAAAATAAAAAATTTAGCCAGAAATTACTGGTCTGTAGGACCTTACAACCCATTCATCATCTCTAACGAGAATCTCAAATAAGAGAACAAGTATGAACTCAATTATACATCAAAATTATTAAAATTAGCCACATACAGACATGGGAATTGTAGACCAATCCCAATCTATATGTATCTGTACCATCAATACATAAACATTTATTAAAAGCTGAACTTAGGACTACGTCTACCTGAATTAGAACATGAGAAAAACATTTTTCTCTGAAGGGTTACAAATGCAGTAAACCGAATAAAATGCAGACATTTCAGCTCAGTAATCCAGCATCACCTAAACCTTTTGCTCCTCCAGAGTGTGATAATACCGATTTGATATACCGCTCAAGTCTGTCGATGTGATCCCGATAACACTGTGCATCTATAATTAAAACCAGCAGTAAAACGGATGAACTCACATGCTGTATTTCTTGCTGGCTGGCTCGGTAGTTTTTCTTGGTTAAATTGTCCACCAGGTAGCTGATTTGAGACAAAGCCAGCGAGAGCGAGTCAAGATTCATTGCTGGTTGGGGCGGAAGCAGGCGGCCGAGCCCGGCGCAAAATCACCATTATTCCCCTTTAGTCACTTCAGTGATAGGTTACTTCTGCTCCCCCCCCTCCCCAGGTGTGAAAAAGTCTGTGTGTCCAAAAAGCGGCTTCTGGCGGTGGATCCTTCAACGTATGGTCGTTCAGTGCAACTTCAGGACCGACATCTGTGCAAAAAAGAAAAAAAAATTATGTACAAATTTGCAATATAAAAACAAAAGCAGTACAATATAAAGCTAGGGTAAGGTTTAGACATTTTACACAAGGTTTAAAGGCAAAGACATCACTTTTAGTGCTCCAGTTTCTAACTAAACCACAAGCAGGGTGGCAGCAGAACAGTGAAAGAAAAACTGTGCTGCAGCTGCACATCCGGAAGCCATGGCATTACTCTAGTTAGGCCTTACTGTCCTGATCAGAGGAACTTTCAACGGGATATAAAGTTTGAGTCCTGCAGACTGAAGAAACTCTTATTCGAAAGCGTGGCACACTTTCAGCTATGGTCTTTAAAGTCTGTAAAGTCAATGCTTGGAAACTGAAATTGGTGCAATGAAATTCACAAAACCTTTTCACTACTCTAATTACCTTTCTTCAACTGCAGAGACCTGTATCAAAACTCACACAACTTTATTTATCTAAATGTCTGTTCACACTGTGACCAGAGTAATTCGCACGACAAATCAAAACAACCAAAAACCAGACTGTCTCTGTTAGCCAATCATCCAAACCCACACTCAGCCTGGTCCCTAAAGTGAAAATGTGTCTGGAAATCTAACAAAACCTAGTTTAGAACATTTCAACATCTTCCAAACGTGCAAACCTTTGTCTTAAAGTCAGCTTGAGTGTCTTGGCCCAAGTTAATACTAACATTAGTGGCTCAATAGCATGGCACTAACAGGCGAACGTTAGCATTTTCACACAACATGAACATCAAAGTGACCAAATACGACAATATCTCCTTAATTATTACATTTTTAAGAGCCAGCAGCGTTACACAAGCAAAATTAATCAATCTGTCTATTAACAACCCACCAGATCACTCAATTAATTCACTAGTTTGACAAGAGGTTAGCATGTA
Source organism: Brycinus macrolepidotus (assembly GCA_037974445.1). NCBI lineage: Eukaryota > Metazoa > Chordata > Actinopteri > Characiformes > Alestidae > Brycinus > Brycinus macrolepidotus. The sequence continues at coordinate 20,930,068 of JBBPCZ010000034.1, forward strand.
CTGCTAGCTAGTTATACTTGACTTATAAACATTTTAGAGTAGCAAGGAATTGAAAATCACCTTCTTGCATGGTTAATTAAGCATTAGATACAAGTAAACGTGTTGAATTAGAGTAGTATGAGACCATGAAATCATACCAGCAGGATCAGAAATAGACAGCAGCTAACAGGCTAAAGTAACAGCTGCATTTTCTGAATCAGAAAAAATGACTGACTCGACTATGACGGCAAATCAGCTTCTGGATTCCCTGTACACTTGCAAAAAATGTGTTTTTCTGATTGAATACGCTACTTGAAGCCTTACATTGGGCTTGATGATGATCTGACGTGCAGTGTTGGGTATTTCAGAGTAAAAAACACCAATGTATGCCAGGAACAGGGAACCACTTCAGGCCTAGAAAAGGGAAAGTGACCTAGTAGAGCAGCCTCCATACTCTATAGCTGGGTGGATAGTGTGAATAAATGTTTAACCAATGTCTGGCTAGCTGGCTACCTGAACTGCTAAAATTCATGTTAGCCAGTAGACCCACAACCTCAGGCAGACCCATTGTTTCTCTCTTGCTCTCCAGGAGCATTAGCTCCAATAGACTGGTCGAGAGGCTGATTTCTAACATCCATCTCCAGCTTTGAAGGCCCTCATGTACGATTTACCTTAGTCCAACACTCTTGATTCAGCAAAAACAGCTTTAAATACCTCACCCACAGCCTCAATTTAATTGTACTGAGAAATAAACCCATAAGACCGAGGCCTTAGCTGCTACAGCTAGAGCTAAACCATTAACAAAACTTCGAAAGCCACTTAATAGGTCACAGTCTACGTGTACAGACACAAACGACTATTTCATCTGTGTGTATATCTTACCCAAGTAGGTTCAAAACAAACAAACCTTATAACTTCGACGCTCAGGCCCTCAAATTAGCTAAACAGCTAGGCTAGGCTACTTCGAAACTGACGTTAGCCATCCGTGGCTACACCAGGACAGTAAAAACGCCATTTTTTAGTTTTATTAGGGCGTCACAAACCTCTAAAAGAGATCTGTTGAAGTAACAGAGTCTTAGGACTCATGTGAGGTCGGTGTGAGTAAGAAAAGGTGGTGTTTAGGTGAGAAATGTTCCACCGGGAGGTTGGTGGTGTGTGTGCCCAGCGAGGTGCACTCTGCCCCGGTCTGCAGGGGGAGCTCGGTCCGCCTGTCGCGGCGTGTTCCGCGGGGTTAGCACAACAAGCTAACGGAGCTACGCGTCTAACGCAGCGGAACGCACCGATAATGTACCAGCACCGAGACCGAGAGCACGACAGACAGCTCCGCTCGCACGGAACTTCGTGCTGGAGGTGAATTTTCAGTATTTTCTCTCTTACGGTTCTCTGGTCTGCTGCAAGGCTCCCGCTCCTCTTCGCTCCGGAGAAAGGAAAATGGCGGCGAACTCGGCTCGCGCGCTCCCAGCGGCGCTGCTGCTCTTATTGGAGCCGTCCGGACCTTCTGGAGAATCGGCTCATCTGAACCGAATCTTTTCAACCGAACATGCCAGACTGAACATGCCATCTTGTAAAACATAAAAATAAACCATTTTTTTCGTTTTTTTTTTTTTTGTTTTTTTACAAAATGCACAGTAATGTTATATAATTGTATACTTAGATTTTATATTAATTTTTGCATTTTTAAAATATTAAACCTCCACCTTCTAATAAGTGTAAGTGTAAGTAAGTAAGTGCAAAGTGTCCATCTGTCATGCGTGAACACACCACAGCACACAATGTGAACAATGTGAAATTCTTTCTTTGAATTTCACCCATTCACCAAGTGAAGCTGTGGGCAGCAGTGTGTGGGGACAGTACCTTGCTCAAGGATACCTCAGTGGTGCCACTGGCAGTCCTGGGATTCGAAACCACATACTTCTAAACGCAGAGGCAGATCCCTAACCACCAGGTCAGCAGTCACCCAAATTCCACCAATTTTTTCATTTATATAATAACCTAGACCCTCAAAGGGAATTCAAAGGGAGTCAATTATTCATTTACATAACTGTATACTTAGATTTTTACCAGTTTTCCAGTTTTTTTACAGTAAGAAAGAAATTTTCTAAACAGATTTTTTTTTTTTGGGGGGGGTCTGCTGCACCTCAGCTACCATTAGTAACCACCTAGCAACACTATAGCAACCACTTATCAACAACCCGTTACCACAGAAAACGCACAATCAAACTTTGCATTTTCTCATGAAAACGCATCTAGTTGTATAGTTACATTTTCAATATAAAATCTCCACCTCCTAATAACCTAGAACCTCTCGATTTTCCATTAATTCATATTATTTTGGGTTGCCAGTACATCTACGTTGATAAGTAAATGTTGAAGAAGTGTGATGAAACTGAAATAATGATGTCAAATACCACCGTGTAACCTGTCGACGTGTTTTGAATTCTCACATTTTGTCTCAAAAAATCTACTTGGCCTCCTCTTTCTTTGAAGTCTTGACTCCACTGGTGTATAGAGACAGCGGCGTTATTCACTAAAGAGTGTGTGAGAAATAAACCACTGAAAATCTGTCAGTGCTGTAGTACACTATATGGACTTTAAAGACATTGCGAAGACTTTGCAGCTATAACTGCTTCCACTCTTCTTGAAAGGCTTTCCACAAGATTTTGGAGTTTCTGTGGGAATTTGTGCGCATTCATTCTGTAGAGCATTTATGAGGTTAGGCACTGATGTTGGACGAGAAAGGCCTGGCTTACAATCCCAAAGGTGTTGGATGGGGTTGAGGTCAGGGCTCTGTGCGGGCCAGTCAAGTTCTTCCACACCGAACTCATCCA
>JBBPCZ010000034.1:20946906-20973919 GCA_037974445.1 Brycinus macrolepidotus
ACACACACACACACACACACACACACACACACACACACACACACACACACACACACACACACACACACAGGCTAAATTGCAGCTGTTCCTGCCTTTCCAGCTGTGGGTCATTCACTTCCTGCAAGGAGGTAACCTAGCCTTGAAACTGATATCCGTCCCTCATGAAACCAAGACATCTACAGAACTCAGTTGATTCCATATGCACTGCTGTTTCGATGCTAAACTTGAATGTTACACTCTAAGCAATAATTTCACAATATAAATGTGTCATCTAACTAGGCTTAAGTTGAATTTTGCCCAATTTGGCTGCAGACTGAATTCACAGAGGACAGTTTTTGCCTGGGTATTGGTTGTTCACTTGCACGAAAGGAGAAAGGACGGAAAGGAGTGAACAAATTGAGCTGGTCCTTCACTTTCTTTTGGTTATACATTCAGGTTTCTTCCCTCTGTTCTGGACATCTGACGTGTGGATTACAGCTCAGGATAATGCAGAATGTCCAAATTTGTTCTGCCTAATCACTGTGGAGTCATAATATTCTAAACAGAGTTCTGCTGATGAATGACTAGTCTGCTGTCATAATGAATGGTGTGGTCAGAACCATAGCTGGTGAAGTGAGAAATAAACGTCTTACCTGTGGGAATGAAAAGGGTGGTTCCCGGTCGAATGACACACTTGTAGCACTTGTCCACTTTCTCTCCGAAGAACACCTCGCTCTGGTTAGGAGACGAGCTCCACTCCTCGTACAGTGCAAGGTTGGTTGGAGTTGGCTTGATCAAGTAAAAAATCTTTTCTCCCTATGAGCAGCACACACAGAACCGCAAATAAATGAATATATATACTTACATAAGCACATACTTATATAGGCATAAAATGGACAAAACATTAAGATACAATATTGTTACACAGTCATATTGTTCATAAGTATGGACAACCCTGGACAAAGACATTTTGTTGAAGTACAAGCACATTCTCCGCACAGAACAAACTTAATAATGATATTTTCCTTCTAATTTTAGTATACAACATATTGGAAAATCAAAAATAAAAGTGTACCATAACATTTGCACAGCGCACAATTTATGTCTTAATATATTAAACTCAGCAAATAAACAGTAATTGTGTGTTTAAATGTGCAGATGTGTGTTCTCTCCATAAGATGTTTATTTTTTTTTAATTAATTTCAAAATAAATACCAGTGGCACCCAAACATTTGCGTACAGCTGTATATCACAACTGCGACACCTTGTCACATATTAAAACTTCTCTTAAAGATTATTATTTTGATCAAAACTGTAACACTGTTGCATTACAAGAATGCTTCATTTCATAAAAACACACAACAGAACCCTATCAGCAATGTCTGAGGATGTTTAGGACACTCAGTACATTTCCAAACATTCTAAAGTGCTCATTTTGCAATCAGCATTGAAAATGCCAATATTGTGTCAGCAGTATTAGGACATGATGTACTGTGCAGCCCTAGCATTAATACTGTAAACCTGCAACAAGTCCTGCTTAATGTAAAATTGATATGTCCATCTAACAGTGAAATTTTACCCTGGGGCAATCCCATGGCAAAAAGACATCCTAGTACTTTCAACAGGAACACAATTTTCAACCCAGAGGGAGCCAAATTCAAAGCAACGTCCCCTACCCGCCCCTGGAGTGAGATGTTTGCCCTGAGACATGTAAAAGCATGTTCAAGTGACTAATTACCACCGCTCTGATACAAAAGCTACCGTGAGAATGTAAACAAGAATAATGGTATGTTCCCTCTGTGACTGAGGACAAACTAATGAACAGTAATCATTTGTAATGAATCTTCGAGAGAATACAACATGTCTTTATGCCAGATTAAAAAGCACTGTGTAGGGGAAAAATAGGCCCAACCAAGGATGACAACGAGGCTGAAATACGAAAATATTTTAAGAGCAATTATTGTGAGAAACCACAGAAAGGCTATAATAAAAGCTTGTTTTGAAACTGTTTAGCATGAAAATTTCTTTGGTGGTTGTGTTTTTTTCTATTTGATTCAGTTTTTTTTTAACTTTACCCCAAATGTAGTTGATTAGGCAACACATGTTTGGAGTCTGAAATCTGATTCTTTATCTTTGTGCCAGAACTACAAGGCTAAGCTAACAAGTAGCAGAGGCTTATGCCTTGTATGTCCATCAAGAAAACTGCCTAAATCATGAAACCTCAAACCTAATTAAGGCATTAAGTAGTCTCTAACAGAGTTGCTTATGTGGTTTTTGACACTGCATGAGACAAGTACAGACAAAATTCAGTCCTTTTCTAGCTATGCAATGTGCCATTTTTAAGCTACGTGTCAGAAACCACAAACAAGTCTATCAGACTATTTAGCAACTCAAGACAGCAAGTGTAATGATTTAAGCATACAGTGTGCACACTACTAATAACTAGGGCAAAAGTGTACATTCATTGTAAGCTATATTAGCCTCCTAGCTAGAGCGCAATAAAACATCTTCACTGGTTACATCTGGAATAAGAAGCAGCTGTGTAGTTTTTATGCCAAACTACTTTTTTAAAGCAGACTTTCTGCATTTATATTTATGGCTTTTGGCAGATGCCCATATTTCGTTCTTATCCTATTCTGTAATGAAACATACCCACAACACATGGTACCACACTGACGTGCCCCCAAAGTCGATGTGGAAATCAGTGTAGCTGTCCTTGACGCCCATCAGACAGTATTTCTGTACAAAGGGTTTGGGGAAATATGAGTCATCAGGCCAGTAGTTCTCCACCCAGGACATCTTCTGTGCAATGTCTGGCACCACCACCAGCTCCGACATCCTGAAGCACAAATGAGAAGTTGGTCAAGATCAAAGATCCTTTATCAAAAGTATGCAGCAATCTCGAGTATAGTGTGCTCCTGAGCATTGAGTGAATCTGTCTCTGTGGAGCCGAAAACCATTTTGTGGAACTGCCTCCAGCATACCATGCCTTCAGCTAGAGCTCAGGATCTCCTGCCGTTAGCTTGTTTAAGAATTCTCTCTCTCTGTGTGTGTAAATGTGTGCAGTAATCTGCTGTCTGTCTGTAGAAGAATAAAATTAAACATCCAGCAGAGGTACAGAACAGGCTGTGTAACACAGTGTAGTGGTTAATTTATAGAAATGTATGATCAGAAAGGCCTGCAGTAGAACTTACTTGGTGTCAGAAAACTCGAGGCTAATGACGTTGAGCACTTTTGGCCGCTGTGGACTGTAGTAATACTTGACAAAGTCTTTCAGTTTCATCTTACTGTCTGCTTGCCGGGCCACGTCAATGACGTCAATCACTTTGTCGCCACCTGTGAATACAAACACAATTAGTAGGGCTGATGTTGACATTTTCAGCATTTTAAACATCTGTTTTACAGTAACATTCAGAAAAACGTAGAACAGTTTCTAAATGCACCAGGGGGAGGCGACAAAGCCCAAAGCCATTGATTGAGTTTTACAGACCAATACCTCAAAACAAACGGCTTTGTAGAAAATACACACATTAACACTAACACTGTCTTTTCTTTCACATGAGAGCTCAGCTTTTATGCACAGAGTACCGATGTAAAGTAGAGCCTCAAACTCCTCCACACATAGCCCTGTGGCAGAGCTTCCGCTGAGTCGACAGATTTGGAACAATAATAACGTCCTCGCCATTTCTCCTTGATGGATCAAGAATTTTTCCTCCAACTTCGTCTTCTTTGAATTAGAGTGTTATAATAACCCCGAGCTTCAGTGCATTAAAAATCACTGGAAAAAATAATCTCCACTTACTGATTTCATGGTTGTCATCGATAATTGTCCAAGTGATCGCAGCCCTACACTGTAAACTTTAAGAACTGATCTTTATTTCAAAGCTGTTGGCTATCCGTATTAATAAGTCATCATGCAATTAGAGATCTGCAATGCAGGGTTACTGAACGCAAAACACATTATGGATTTATGAATGACTTTCAAGGTTATTTACGAATACAGTGTAAGGCTTACATGGCTTACACTGTTACAGTCATATTCAAACATCAGTTTTTTTTTTTTTTTACAGATGCACCAATATGTGGGCCAATGCTGATATCCAGTGTGTGCCATGTAATCTGCCCATACATAAACATTCATACCAAACATTCGTAAAATGGAGAAATTGCGACATCTACTCGGATTAGCATATAACATTTTTGAAGGGTTACAAATGCAGTAAAATGAATGAAATGGAGATGTTTTAGCACAGTTGCCTCACTTCACATAAATGTTCTGCTTTACCGGAGTACAATCAATACATCATCAAATACTGGCTCAAATTATTGGTCAAATGTAAGCAACTGTCCAAATACAGCTTTTATAATCCTATAAATGTTTTGTGCACCCATGATGCTAATCCCGGTAGACATAGTCCCAGTTTTTCTCCATTTTACAGATACTTAAGAATTTGCATCCCATGGGCAGATAACGACATATAAATGAATAAAATGATGAAATTTTAACATAACAGCCTAAGCACAATAAAGTACAATAAACACATCATCAAACATTGATTTTAATTATCAGTCAAATGTAAGCGCTGGTCTGACGCAATGACCTGCGGGTACTGGTATGATTCAGTTATCTCAATTAGTTTATACTTTTTCAATCACTTGAAAACACCAGCTGTAGTTTATACTCTGTGACAAATGGACAAAAAGAAGTGAAAAATTCTATAAAATCTTAACTTAAAATTTAAAAACGTTTTAACTTGTCTTCTTCCAACATCAGAAGCACAATATTTTGATATGGGCGTGATGATTTATAGATCATATGTGAATCACCTAATTGACTGACTGTATTGTGCAACCAGTTCTGAAAAACGTGTTGATCTGTCCTGGTACGTCCCTTGAATTGGACCACTTAGCATCTCCTAGCTCTGATCCACCTGACTCAGCTTATTAGCTGAACTAAGCCAAGCAGGTGAGAAAAGTTCAAACCCCAAAACCTCACTGTAGAGGTCACCCATGGACTAAAACACCATGTGGATACACCAGACAACTGGCAGCCAACAAATCAAGGCTGTCAGGGAGGTGCTGTGAATAAGGCCACCATCTAGTGTGGGGCAGAGCAGCTGGTGTATAAACTCACAGCTCTAGGAAGCAGCTGGCCAGGGCCAGATGTCAGTCAGAGAAAAGCTCACCTCTCCTCAGGGTAGTTTTATCATCACCAGTCATAAAACAAGAGATGTGTGTAATAAAGCTTTTTGCAAAGCAGCAGCACATTTCTAATATGAGTTTATGCCTTTAATATTTTATAAACATTACTATTTAGATGGGAATCCTATATTAGCCCCCCACTTAGTAGGGTCTGTTATATATTGGCTCTACATCTCCACTATAATCAAGCCAAATGTGCACCAAGGGACAATGCAGTCATAGACTATTAACCATAAACAACAACAGGAGGGAGAGAAGCCAATATATGCTAGCAGAAAATCGTTCCCTAGGCACAGAATGTAACATTTATTACATATGCACACCTATATTACTATTAACGTCCAGCCAGTGGAGCAACTTTAAAGTTTTGGAAACACTAACAACCCTTTTATGGTCAACATCTGGTGGTGGACTGAATTTTTTGAAGCATAAGCTCCATAAGCTGCAAGGGGACAAAGGCAGCGTTTCATGGAGCAGGTGGAGAATGTGGTTCATCATTTACAGAGTAAAAAGGCTTGTGTTCGATCCAGCGAGCTGGACGGCCCCTCATGAGCGGCTCAGGCAAACTGCCCGCTTAGGTAAGTGAATTAGTTGGGCCGCTAGCTTGTGGTTACTGTCCAGAAGAGCATTAAAGACATGGAGCTGAGGGCTTTTAGCGCAAACCACAGACATAACGTCACTGTGTAAAATTTCACGTTCATCACTCAATGATGCCAGAGCACCTACAGCATCAGAATAAACAGGAAAGACAAAGGAAGGTTCACTCCAATGCTGATTGGAGTGTGTTTTTTTTGTTGTTAATATTTATTTGACAAATAATTGTGGTGTACCCTCAGAAGGTATACAAAAAACCTGATATGAATGTATATAAAATCAGGCAGTGGATATAAACAAAATAAAATGCAGTGGGGCTGGACATGTGACTGGTGGCAGAAATCTGAAACAGCCATAAAATTCAGAGAAATAAAAATATGTAATATACTGTAAGACATTGGGCTCACAAGTAATGCAACTGTCTAAGCGTTGGTCTTAGCATCAGGAGATCGAGAGTTCAGTCATCGGTGGTGTGGCAGCTGTCCATCATGGGAGTCAAATAAAGCACAGCTGGCTTCACGCTCATTCCCCACACAACCTCCCACCCCCTCACCTCCTTTGCTCACTAACTGTACACATTGATTTTAATTAAGTAAATTCAATTAAAAATTGATGATTTCCCTGGTGCATCAAGTCTGTTTAGTCTATAACTTGGCGCAAATTGTGAAATTGCCTTCCACTGTTGCTATTTTTTCCAGGCTTGTGGTCTCTGAAAAGAAGCAAAAGCATAAGCAGCTTCCTCTCATTCTGCACTTCTAGTAATACAACATCCCCCTCCTGCATCTTTCAATACATTCGCGCCAGTGTGTGTGTGTGTGTGTGTGTGTGTGTGTGTGTGTGTGTGTGTGTGTGTGAATGGAATGCAGACTAATCAGAAATTCTATTTATGAATTAACAAAAGGGTCCAGCCACCAACAACAGCAGGGGAATTCTAGAACTGCTGATGAATTCTGGCGACAAATTATAACTTCATGCAGAAAAGGACTTAATTAAGTGTTAGAACATGAAAGGGGATGTACTGTCACAAAAAAACATCGTGGTCGCAGGCATGAACCAAAGACAAGGACTTATATTGCTTTTATACAAAGGTTCTGCAAAATAATGAAAGAGTGAGGCAAAGCAGCTCTGAACACTGTATCAAATGTCTTAATATTTGAAATCCCTTCCACCATAAGTGTAACAGGTACAGAGACTACCATAAGTGGCATTTTGTACGACACGAAACACAATATCAATCCGAGCTCAGCTTTTTCAATATATGCCAGATGAACCCAAATGTGGTTTCGTTCCAGCAAGTCTGCAAAACATATCACAGCTCATCTTGCTTGCTGTTCATTTCTGGCTAACTGTTCAGCCACGAACACAAAGAACTTCTTCAGGGGCATCAATGTAGGCCTGCTGTCGCACTCTTCTTCAGAAACTGCACAAGCTGCACATTCAGTTTTCTCTCAAGAAAGTTATCTATTATCTGTTTTTGCATGTTCTATAGCAGAAAAGTAGTAATTGTTAACTGCAGCATAAAGTGAGCCATTACTGAGAAACCAGTGCTCAACAGAATGATGTAGATACTGGGAAGAAACTTATTTGTTGTTTGTGATATCTGATGCAGAACACTTCTCAGCCAATCAAATTTTGTTATTGAAACTAACTGTTGTGTGATGTGGTATATGCAAGAATACTACAATGACTGCACTAAACTCGAGATCCATTCGAAACAACTCCGGGTCTCCAAAGAACTCTGGTCCAAGTCTCCAAAGAAGAGATGTGCCCCATGTGTAACATAGGAGTGCAGCAGAGCCTTTTGTCTCCATGACAATAAAAGGGCCACTTGGTTTGCCATGCAATCACTTCCACTAGACTGCAGCGTAGTTAAGTGTATGTGTAAGTGCATGTGCAGGTGTGTCTGTTGTAACCTAAACTTTACAGACAAAGCTCTGTCTAGCGTAGACAAACGCGAGCCGTCTGTATAAGGTGGTAGGCGTGTAACAGGATACATTCGGTTGCCCCAAACGAGCTGGAGAGCTGAGGGCCTGCTGGGCTGCTGTAAGCCACACCACTTTTATCCACACACTTATTTTATTACAGCTTCATTAATTCTCGCTAAGAGGCTGAACCCATTCAGCCCGTCGCAGACACGCTACAGGGCTATCCAGTTACTACACTCCAAAACAAAGCTCCATTACACAGATGCAACACTTATCAAAATGACTATTTAAACTTAGTCTAACACTGGTGATTACGCCTATTATCCATGAATATTGATGAGTATTAGGGTACTAGGGGGATAACAACAGGATGCATGCAAGAGGAAAGAACAGACACACTGACCAAGTTATGTTGCTCTAACATACCCATCACCCCCCTCCTTACCAACATATCGCTCCACATCTTTGACAGAGAAGTCTGAAGGGGGAAGGCGGAGGCCGATCCCATCCAGGTGGGCCACAGAGATGGGGTAGCGGAAGCCGTGTCTCTCTAGGTAGCGCTGGGTCACCAGACTTCCCTGCATGTGCATGAGGATGTCATCCGCACTGCAAAATAAATAAATGAATAAATAATCCAATTTTAATTTGATTTTATTCCATCACTTCGGTATAATTCACTTTCTTTTAAACACACAATTGTGACTGCCTGTTTATGTAGATTAATGAATTATTGATAATTGAATCAAAAAATTGATTTTAATTGGTTATAACACAACAAAATTTGAGCAGTTGAAATGTCACCTTCAGAGAGACAAATCACAATCGCAAGCCCGACCCACGGCATATATTTTTGGAGGTTTATTAAGTGTTACTAAGAACAAATTAAAATGCAATGCTGGGACAAATTTTTTATATCTTTATACACTCACAGTGTTTATCATCAAAATATTTTTGTGATATTGCTAATTGCACCTGGAGAAGAGCAGAATATAATTTCCTCTGATCAAACACTAGCCTTGCCGTGCCAAAGCTCCTCTCGCTGTTCAAAGAAATAACACTTCATCCATGGTTACACACAGTGGGGCATTTACCCACTCCCGAAAAAAAGAGCTATTCCAAAAGCAGCTAATGTGAACCTCAAACAAACACCAATCCAACCCAAGCTCAGTGCTGCACATGAAAAACTTGAAACTCAGGCCGAATAGCACCTCTTGTCCCAATGCAAAGAAACTTTTATGCTAGTAAACAAGACGAAATAAATGTAATTGTGGAGCATAATGTTGATGTCGGAACAAAACCTTGTATCTTTATTTTTTTTTTTTTTTTACAGAACCTTTAATGTTGTCCCAAGATTTCATGACAAAGGCACCAACAGAAACGGTCAAAAATAACTTAAAATCTTGTTCCAATAACTTACACTGGACACTTTTTCCATCTCCTACTAAGTTACATTTACATTTTTTGGAGATTTGAGGCATTGTTCAGAAGAAGATTGTGATGATCTGTAGCATCTGCAACTTTTTACTTGCATAAACATGTCAGTCAAGCAGTCAAAACAGCTGAGTGTGTTTATGGGTGTTAATTGGGCCTTCTGTCACAATTCCATGTCGCATTTAACTATTCAAACTGCAGGCTTATTATTCAGTTATTAATCTTGTATAATTCTGTAACTACAGTGAATGATTCAGTATCAACTACAAAACCAAGTTATGCAGCCATGAGAGTGGAGAAATGTAAATGTGGACCCAGTCAAAGGTTTAAATTTGTATGACAATGGCAATACAAAACAAAAGTTTTTGTTATGGATTTTCTTATTACTGCCATATTGTTTAATGCAGGTCACTAATGTTGCCATCAAAGTCTGGGTCTCACAAAAGGTATTAAGTATCATTTAGCAGACAGGAGCCACTCTCTGGCTTTGAGAGGAAAGTGTGAACAGTGGCTGCATTTGTGCCTGTTGTGTTGCATGCTGTTTGATGTTAGTGGCTTCACAGGAAGGGTGCAAGATGCCCACAAGTTGGCCCACGTACTTTGCAAAGGTCCTGTTCTGCAGCTCTCGCACAAACACAAATGTGCCGGCCTGCACAGGCTTACTGCCATCATCCGGCTCTGTGTAGTCATGTCTGTGCCAGTTGTTGCGTTTCTTCACTGTAAATTCAGGAACAACAAACAGTAAGTGCTATATTTGTATCTATGCAAAAAGAAAAGTTAATCTGTGTTATTTAGGGCTTTATCATTAGGTCTAATTGGGATATACAAAACACATGTTGGAGATAATAAGGTTTGGAGCTGAGAAATAATCTCATAAGTGTTATTAGTATACATAGGGATTGTACAACTCCATGACATTTTGAATTATGAAGGCACTTCGGTAAAACAGTTCAAAGGACCATAAACCGGCAAACCACTCCAGCACAGCAGGGGTCATTATCAATCTCCATTTGATGATTACACTGTTTAATTAGCCTAATAATGTTCTCCCCAGAGGTTTGGAAAAATCAACGGTGCTTTCAGTCAAAGAGGGCAAATCAATAAAGCACCGGAGAGGAGAGGAGAGGAGAGAAGAGATGAGAGGACAGGACGAGACGAGACGAGACAAGACGAGAAGAGGACTTACTGAGGGAGGGTCCGTGAGGGATTTCACAGTTGGGACAGTGATAAACATCAATGTCCACTGCATGGTGCTCTTCAACCTGGACACAGCTGGAAAAGAATTCGAAATCAGTGATGTTAATAATAGCCTGATGATCAGCCATTAAAAATCAGGTCACAGCATGGATTTGTAATATGGTCTTCATAGTTTTTAAATATTTTCATTATAGTCTGGCGCATGTATGCCTGTGTAGAGTTAAGGGAGTAGATGTGCACAAACAAATATTCTGCAAGGCCTAACTTTCCTTTCCCACCCATTTTTTCACTGCTTTTGCTCCCATCTTGCTCCAGTTTTCTGTAACTAATATTAACACCAGATTGTTATACAACAATAAATTTCATTTTTACTTACGGACATTGGCTGGACAAATATTTCAAATTTCATTACTTAAACTTTGAATGGCAGAAAGTTCACTGCTGAGAATGTATCCAAATTGACCATGCACTTGCTTGATACTCACTTAAATCAAAAATGCAAATCATTGCTAATAAACCCCCAAAACACCCTTAAAAGCAAAATCTCCTCTGGCCAATGAGATTGTTTGCAAATACTACACACAAATACCAGGGGTATCAGATACCAGCCCATGTCCTCAGACTTCAGACACCACAATCCAATCCAAATGCGCAGAAAGACAAAGGATCACGCTCCCATGACCTGCGAGTGACTTTAAGCCAGGTCAGCTCTGGCTGATTACGCTCATGGCCAGACAGGCCTGCTTCAGTCAGGGCTCCAGATGTGGGGTTATATTTGGGTTTGCTCCAGGGCAAGGAAGTGGGGGAGTGTGTGCGTTTGGGGGGGTGAAGCATGTGGCGCGACAGAGTTTGGAAAACTGTGGTGTTAGAGTGGCGGCAGAGGTGTCCACATCAAAGCTCTGGCTTGGCCCTCCCACTAGGCAGAGCAAAACAGGAGTATGTTTGTGAGAGGGCTACGGAAAGGGGGATGGTGTCTAAAGGAGGGGGAGGAGATGTCTAATGCCTCATAGGGGTGAAAAATGACCCGACTCGTAAAAAGCCAGAACAGCCTGAACTTTGAAAAGCTGCCATAAAAAAGAAAACACTTACAGTACAGCTCCTTCCAGGAACGCCCCTTCTCCTCTTTTGACCCGTGTACAGCAATAGTTCCCAACTCTGGCCCTGCAGCAGCTCTGCCCTGAATATTTTGTTGTATTCCCTGCTCTAGCTCTGCCCTGAATATTTTGTTCACTCTTTACACAAACTTACGCAACAAAAAAAAATTCGCCTTGGTCCAAATGCAATGGCTTGGCCAAGACATGTCTGGCAGCCCAAGTTTGCTTGCTTGTACACAGTGTACGATAAATAACATTTTTTAAGGTTATATAGTAGTAGTTTTGAATGAGGTGCAAAACAAGGCAGCGCTCAAATATATCAGTGTTAAAGGCACAATAACCAAAGCAGACTTCTTAATTTTAAAGGTTAAAGAGAGGTTGGAAAGTAGTCATATAAAATGAATTACGACTTCATAACAATATAGGTGGACCTCAGGTTAAAAAAACTGCAGGATATTGCCCCTTTAAGGTAAGCAATTAATCATTTAGGCATGAAGATTGCATGATACTACTTGGAGCCATCACTTGCTAGTTACAGTAGCCTTGTCGCTTTGGCCAAAAGTCTAAATGAGACAATTTTCCCTCATTGGCAAATGTAGTCAATCAGACAAGATGTATCTGGTATCTCAGGTTTGTTCCTTTAATTTACACTGTGAGTGCAATGCAAAGAAAACACTAAAATGTGCAGAGCCACAGATTCACACTGATCATTACATATGGAAGGGGGTTAGTGGGTTAGCTACTTGAGGCTATAATTATATATTTTTAATTACTGTAAAATTGTAAAACAACACACACACACACACACACACACACACACACACACACACACACACACACACACTGTATTGTTATAGTCTCCCTGTTGTGTGTCCCCATAGCATTTTATATTTCAGTTGTTAGGTATTTGTACATTCAGTTATATATTTATATATACATATACATTTAATTATAATTCACTCCCCATTTTTTACCCCTAATTGTTGATCTGTGTTGTGAGTGCTACTGTTGTGTTGTATGTTGCACCTACTCACTGTGTACTTAATGTATATGGCTGGGATGACAACAAAGCTCTGTTTGATTTGACTTGACTACCTCCTCAGCTTGGTCTGCACTGTCCAAGCTGAGTGTGAAAGAGAGGAGCTGCATGTGATGGTGCAGAGATAAAATCTGGCTCTGGCGGAGGGATCGGAAGTGACTGAAACACACACCCATATCCACATTCCCTCTTGGTCAACTTACTTCATCAAAGAAAAAAACCCACACAAAAACCAGCTCCACTGACAGCCAGCCAGAGCTCTCTCCTCCCTGGGTGTGCAAAGCTAACAAAGAATCAGGGCCCTCATTGTGACGAGGTGAGAAAACGAGCGCTCAGGAAGTGAGTCACAGGGATGGTTATGTCACACCGTTGGAGCTCCTGACCTACTGAGGGCCGTGCTGTTTCAGGAGAGACAGAGAGAGGGAGGGTCTGAACTTGTACACTGGTTGAGTAAGCTCTTCGGAACACAGGGATCCAGGCTGCTAAAAACAGCCCACGGGCAGAAGAATGTGGGCCAGTGGAGCACACTGTGACAGTCAGCTTGCTAAACAAGCCACAGAGAGAACAGCTCAGGTGCAGCGTGAGAAAATAAAGAAATGGGCCACATCCGGCGTTACTCAGAAGTTGACCTTTATATGAGTGACATTTAAAAAGTTTCCACACTTTTTAAACTATTTATTAAGAATTTACAATCGCTTTTCTACATACTCACCTTCCTTAGTGACGCAATTTTCCCAGCGTCGTACCAACTTGTTAATGCCATCAGCTAAGAATGTTTTTGGTTGAGAGCGTAGTCACTGATGCACCACCACTTTCACATCATCATCACATAAAAATCTTCTTCCCCTTAAAGCTTCTTTGAGCTCCAAAATGGTGGAAATCAGATGAAGCTAAATGCCGCTAAACTCTCTGACACGACCAATTACTACTCTTCCAGCCTTCACTGCTTCCAACAAAATTATATAAAAGTGTGGAAACTTTTTGACCCTCATATATTTGCAATATATTGGCAGACGATATATTGTCTTAAATACGTTCACAAACATAACACAAGTGGTGTGTACACATTTAAATGCAACAAAGCAAATGATAGGTTTTGCTGATACATTATATATACAAATTAGCACTACTTATTAATGTTTTGTTGATTTTGAGTGAAGTCAAAAAAAGAAGTACACATCTTCCACAGAGAACACTTTTTTGGACAGTTTAATGCACAATTACTATTTAAATCTCAGCAAATAAACAGTAATTGTGCATTAAACTGTCCACAAACTGTCAACATCACCTACACACAGAGGAATCCTACCTTTGCACTCCGAGTTGCTCTGGAATACAATATCTCCTATATTTCCAACCCGCCATAATTAATTAGGTTATGTAAAATTAAACAATGGTCTATCTTTCAATCATTTTGACCTGTCGTACATTCACTACACTTCACATATGGGCTGTGGTGTTGAAATGTTTTAAATCACAACCCAAAAAGAAGCAGTGTTCATTGCAATCAGCCACATCAAGGTAATACTTTCCACTTCTTGTTATCAGCCCAGAAATTCCATTTTTCCAACAGCTCTGCAGCACAGGAGACTGAGAAAGAATCAATTTTAACACGGTCTGCTTTCACTGAGGTGATTTTGAAAAGTGAGGTTGTTTGGGAAGTCTGCAGAACAGCTTGCTGAAAGTTGCTGGGCTGATGGCCCTACAAAAAAGAGAATGATGCAACAGCCGTTGAAAGTGTGTCAGCGAAGCACAATGGAACTGGCAGAGCCTCATCGGGAGGCAGAGATTTTACAGAGAATTTAAGATGCTGCATCAAAACTGCCTCCAGACATCAGATTTCGTTAAAAAGCATTCGATGCTATAATTAAAAGTAGATAATTCAACATGATTGACAGTGCACAAACCAGTAAAGCTCTTGAGTTCAATTAACTCAAAACACATTTGACAGGTTTATAAACCAGATAATGTTGATCTTTTAGCAATATTCAGTAACGCATACTGTAACCGCATTAAAATAATCCTCTTTTCTTGCAGTACCATAACATAAGGCTTTAAATCTTGCCTAGTGATTGCATCTGCTTGTTATTGCACTAGTATTGCACGCTGTTTTGGTCAAGGAGGGATGTGAGAATCGGAGCTTTATTGTCTAAAATCCCACACATACACTTTTTTATTTATTTTTCCTTACAGTATGATATCTTGTTTCAGTGCACGAACATACTGGCTAGCCATATGAACATGAACGTTTGGCGTAACTGACCTGGAGAAAAATAACAATAGACAAACAAGTCCCTGGTTGCTGGCAACTGTGTATTGACTCTATTGCTTTAAATCTCTTCAGTCTCTCTGGAGGCTGTTTGTGTCTGGAAGCCAGACCATTACAGCTGTCCAAAAGACAATGGGGTTTGGCCTCGACAGGCAAACACCACTAAAGAGAGCATAACAAAGCGCCTCTTTGGAGACAGAAGGGGAATCCTACCCCGTGGCCCAAAATCTTTCCTGACAACAGCAGCTCCCTGCTGGCTGCTCCTCTGCTAACCTGCTATTCTGCTTGAGTGGAGTCAGTCGTTAGTTAGATAAGCAGCAGGGAGATCATTTGGTAGACCCAAAGGTAGAACAAGTCCCATCAACTCCTTGCATAGTGTACTTAGTACTAAGCAGTTTCAGAGTATTTCTGGAACATTTTATTAGTGTGACCGCATTAGCAATCACACTATTGTTCTTCTTAAGTTGTATTATTATTATTACTATTATTATTATTCTTTCTATAACTGAATTTGGCGCCTCCTCTCCTGCTACAGTTTTTGAAATATTGGCAAGGTTCCAACATCAAAACCTCCGTTAATATCCCCTGCAGTGCGTGTGCATATAAGTTTGATAGGTCGATCAAGGGCTGAGCATTGATCATTTAAAAAAAGTGATTTTTGTGGTCGAGTCGGCTCTGTAACATATGCGAAGAGAGAAAGGAAGGCTGAGTTGGAGAGAGAGAATGGTGTGTCGGAGAGAGTCAGTGACGTCACTGATATGGCGGCCGCAACGTGACAAAAAGCGAAGAAACACAAATGCAAAGAAACATACAGCAGACTCATAAACAGACTTCAAGACACTAAAGCTCAGGTCAGTTATAAAATAAAAAAAAAAAAAAAAAAAAGACGTATCACTGTGTGTTGTGGTTTAATTAAAATAATCAGCCCGTAATCAGCTATGTGCACTTTCAGCTGTCTTTAACCATAAATGGCTTGGTAAGAGTCGACGAGTTCATGCCCCCCACTGCGCAGTGGTAAAGCGCTCTGAATAAGAAGACTGTCGGTTCTAGTCCATGTTGAGAATAAATTTTTTTTTATTACTTTTTTGTCCATAAAACCAATCTTTGGGTGCCTCCACTGATATTATGGCAACCATGCAATCACACTTCACTTTTTCTCATGAGTTTTATTTTGACTTTGTCATTGTTTCTGTGTCTGTGCAGTCATAGCCTAAGCAATTTCCACTGGGATCAATAAAGTTTTCTGACTCTGATTAAAGGGACATATCTGTTTTCTGTAATAACCCCTGGATGAGGTTCTCTTATCAGAAGCTGGTAGATTTCTAATAAGTGGCCTAAATAAATTATGAAGTTGGCTTCTGTGCAACCTTTCAGAACAAGGGCAGAAACCTTACACACACATCTGAATGCCCCTTGGCTGTTCATTCAGTGGAGTCGTCTTCTTGTCCTCAGGTCTGACTTTTGAGGAGCTATAATGGAGGCAGTAAAGCACTTCAGCCAATGGGTCTCCTAAAGATCTATCCAATAGTTTACCTAGAGCGAGAGAAGAAGAAATGTGTCTCCATGGTGATGGCAAGCATAGAGGCAGAATTCGTAAAATGTCAGCTATAGCTCTCTCGCTCTTTGCATGCCTATACAGCTTGAGGCATCCCTGCCCATATAGACTTGTGCACAGTTAAATTCGGCACATCCAGGCAGGTGAAGCACACTAAATTTGACACGGCCTGTGTTTAACCTTCCGCATGCTGAGATTTGTGGCTCGCCGCGAGTCCTCCACAGCTGAGAATTTTCCCCTATTTCTCCCAGACCACAGTTTAAGCCCTAAAACAAGTCCCTAGTCAGCGCAGACAATTCTCAAGTAGAGTTCAGAGTCCTAAACAAATGAGTATGGATTATTTAATGCCAAGTTAATGCAAATTTAATGCCATTTTATCACTGAACATCAAAAAATTATGACAATAGCAATACAGCCTTTTTAGTGATAGCATGCTAGCATTATAATGTTGCTGACAGAACAAAACCTCGTACCTCCAAAAAAAGTAATTTTACAAGAGAAGGAAAAAACATCCTTACATTTTGATGTAAGATCATATAAACAGATATTATTCTAAGTAATTTTGACCTTTTCATTTGGTTTTGTTCCATGGGTGACAAAATGCTAGTATATTAAATTAATATTAATATTCTTTTTTTTCCCACCTGTCCAATTTATTTATTTTTTTATCCCTGCAAGAAGGTTAAATCCACAGTACACAGATAACCCTGATATACTATTACCAAAAATTTAAAAAAATAAAAAATAAAAAATAAAAAATGCAAACCATTTTCAAAGTCCTGAAGAAGAAGAATAAAAACTGCGAGCATGTTCTGAGCCCTCAGTGCTCCACTCAACCTTCAACTGCCATTCTTCGAATGTTTATGTATTTCTTTCTCCGAAATACAAAACCACAGACACTAACAAAGCTGCTGTTAGTGGGTTGTCAAACGTAGTTTTGATTAATTTCAGGCTTGTCTACAACAAGAAACAAATCCATTTAAGTGAAATAATCATGATTCTTCAGCTTTGGGTATCAAGTCTTTTTGAGTCATGCGGGTCACGCCTGAGTCTCTGCTCTTCAAGTCGCAAGTCCTTTTTTGTTTCAGATAAGGCGAAAGTTATCAAATTTGTGACTCGAGTCCTAAATTCGTGACCCCTCTGACCACACACACACACACACACACACACACACACACACACACACACACACCCCTCTGAGGAAGCAGTGACCAAGGTCGGCTCCTTTACTTGAATTCTTGAGACAAACACACAGTCCCCTTGTTAAGCAGAGGTGGTTTAAGGTTTCTGTTGTCTCATGAGGGGCTGTGAAATTTGAGTAACATGCCAAAGCAGAACCTGACAATGACCTCATGAGTGCATCCATCACCAGTCTGAGTAGAAAAGTGGACACCAATTGGATCCAATACATTTTAATGTAGCGTCTCTCAAAGGGGTTGGTGAACTCTTTGGACCTTCCTTCCTTGTTTAAAACATTGGTTCAGCATTTAAGACATTGAAAAGTGTTTTTACAAACTGTAAA
Source organism: Brycinus macrolepidotus (assembly GCA_037974445.1). Lineage (NCBI taxonomy): Eukaryota > Metazoa > Chordata > Actinopteri > Characiformes > Alestidae > Brycinus > Brycinus macrolepidotus. The sequence continues at coordinate 20,964,714 of JBBPCZ010000034.1, forward strand.
ACAAGACTGTTTACTTGTTTTTATGATGTAAGGTTGTTACACACCAAACGTGACGCAAATAAATGTAGCGTTTGAGACCTGTAGGCTATATATGAGTGTCCACCAAGTATGTTGTGTTCAGTTATGTTTTTGTCCTGTTTTTGAGGGTTATTTCGGTTTGTTGAACAAATGGGAGGGTGGTGAGAGATTTTATTTTGTCAATGGGGGAGGTTCATTTTCATTCTATTTTCTTCTTTTTGCAGTGGCAGCAAATTTTAGGATGGTGGTTTCTATTCTCAATTTGTGAGACCATAAGGATCGGCTAAGAGAGTTCACATTGTTTGACATTGTTCTCAAAAATTAAACAAGAAGAGAAGAACATAAGCCCTTATATATATATATATATATATATACATATATATATGTAAACACGATCGGTGAGCATATGCTCGAGTACATGTAAAAATGAATAAATTGCATACATCAAGGTCATTTAGTTTGGAAAGACCTTCAATATGTGGTCAAGGGATTTTTCACAAAGGAGGATTTTTACCAAATAACTTAAGCCAAAAGTCAGGCCTGTCCAATAGGAGAAGAGGTGTGGGACATTCCTAAAGGATAATCCTCAATTCTGGCTTAGGTTATCAAGTTTATTCAGAAATTTTCAGTGGGAAACACTGCCCCTAATCACATTTTAAGAGTCATTCATGCAGAAACCCTGATAATGCCAACGGGTTCAACAGACTTATTTCTAAAAACAGTCCGGCTACACCTTCCGGCCAAGTGCAGCCTTGTTGATAGAAGCTGAGGAGGAAATCGTCCACAAAAAATGAGCTCACTCGACAGACGGCTGAGTGGCAGGAAGTGTGGGATCATAAAAAAAAGAGCAGGAAAGATAAACCAAGGCTTCTTCCTCATCCTCTGCTCCTAATGGTCAAGATCCTGCCAGCATGAAACTACTCGAGTTCTTCAGGGTAATGAGAGTAGGAAGTGCTGCAGAGGAAACGGGCCTCTAAGGCTTCAAACCCGCAACACGGCCAAGACCATTGCTCAGCCTGTAGCTGGGGACTTCCTTCACCAGTTGTCATGCTGTGCATGCACTCGCTCTGCGGGCAGGTAAAATGTCAAAGGCTCACATTTTCACAGGTTAGAAGAAAAGGTCTCGTCTGCAGCTGAAAACCACACACTGTTTTGGTTGATGAGCAGCCTGGTGTCTTCATTATTGAAGCATTTGATTCAGTACTTACAAAGGCAAGAGCTTTCTGACTGGAGTGTAAATTCAATCTTAAGAGTGGGTTCTGATTCTAAAACAGTTTTGCCTTACTAAGATCCATGTGAGCAGAGGATATTAGATTCTGTAAAAATATTGTGGTCAGGGCTGTACGATATGGACAGAATATTAATATTGCCATTATATTGCTAGAAAGGGCCTATATCATCACATGTTTGGAATTAAAAAGGCTTAAAGCATGTAAATATTTGCTGCCTCGTCCACACAGTCCATGTATGGAAACTAAGCGGCAAAAACAGTCCATTTTCAAATCAGTTTTTGTGATGAAGTTCTAAGGAGTGTTTCAGCCCGAAGCTGCTGTTTGCATGAGCTGCAATACAGGGCAGACAATCAGAAAAGAGATCATTTACATATGTCAGTCTTATAGACACAGTAACAAAAACAGCCTGTTTAATTCTATGGTTCAAAAATGGTCATGTAAGAATGAATTATGATGAATTCTGAAATCTTCTGGCACACAAACCCATCAAACGTTGGAGAAAAAATGAAATAAAGAAAATGTAGAATACAGGCCCCTCAGACAATCAATGCCTTTAATGCTTGAAGATTGGTCAAAATAATTTGGCTTTTGTTGGACTACGCCAACACCTCAATTTATCAGAACACCTAGAATCTCATCTGGAGCTGTGATTGGTCATCCTGTCAGAAACACTGTGATTGGTTAGAGGCTCATTTCCATATTGCATATCAATATCAATATCGCAGAGATGGATATTGCGATAATGATTGTGCGGCCTTAATCCTGATTGATGCTTGCAAAATATAGACCATATTTCAATAAGACTTGCCTAGACATCTTTTCTTTTGGGATCATTATGTCCCGTTTTATGTGTCGTCATTAACAATTTTAATCCAGATGGATCATAAATGAGCCCATTTACACCTAGTCACTTCATGTGTATCAGGATTATATCTGAATAAAGCCAAGGAACATTGTTCAAACACATTCGAGCCACACATTATATTAGTGTACACACATCTGTCTCTCTAAGAAGCTCTCCCTTTATTGTGACAGTGCCTCCTTCCGCTGCTAATTGAAGAGGCGGCCCTAAGACTGCCGCCACTTAATGTACATGTTGCTGCTTCCTAATTCATCTCCTGACTTGAGTTTCTCAGAGTTTAAGTTAAATGTAGTAACTCAGTTTGGATGAACCAGTTATCTCAAATAAAGCACCAGTTTAGTTAAACTTTTTTGTGGTCACTTTTTTTCCCACTGTCCTGCTATAACACACGCTTTTAATCAACATGGTTCATAATGGCAATGACACAGGATAATTAGTATTAATAGTCTTCACTTGTAAATATAGACCGTATTGTGCAAAATCATATTTTTTGTTCGAATAGAACAGAAAAATAAGGAGCAGAACAGACAATCGGTTGCTATATATGAGCAGATTTGCATATTACTTACTACATAGTAATCAGACTTCAGTCTGACAGACTGGAGATGCACTTGAGTATCAAGCATCAACACAAGTGGCTAAAATCTGATCAGGACGCAAACCAGATTCTAGTCCCATGAAGTGACCAGGTGTAAAGAGGGTCAAAGACACCAATGATCCTTTAGAACAGCAGTTTACACACAGTCACAAACTTTTGTGATCATTCAGTTTGACTTACAGATCTTTTTGAGCTTTCCGAGTTGGATAAAATTGCCAACTATATACTGCTTGCATTCCAGTTGTGCCCAAAAGTAATAAACACCACGCACTAAAACTCGGAACAAGCAAGCAACAAGTGTGTCTCAAGTCTTGATTCTTAGTTTGAGTCCTGAGGCAAGTCTCAAGTCAAGTCCTGACATCCCAGGATGCATTCTTCAGCATATTAAATGCAATTTCAACACTAAGTAGCTGACTGTAGAGAGTCCCGTATGTAGCAAGCCACCTCTCCATGTATCTTCCACTTTGACTCTCGAGTCTTTTCAGGGCTCAAGACTGAGTTAAAGTTCGAGTCATTGGTGTTCAAGCTAAAGTCAAGTTGCAAGTGTTTTTCATTTTGTCGAGTCAAGTCTCAAGTCATCATATTCATGACTAGAGTCTGACTCAAGTCAGTAATGTGACTCACGTCCACTTGACTGTTATGTAGTACCTGTCAGAGCCAGAGCTATCCTTGTGATATAATGCATCCCATAATTAATGGATGCAACCCCCTTGTGGTCAAGTGACTCTATTGTACATGGTGCACGAGTATAACTGTTGTTGTAAATTCAAAAATAGTGCCTGAAAAACAGCAGCAGTAAGAACTGAGATGAAACCAGGTCCACTTAAACATGTGACTGCTCAGGCCCTCTGGCCCTCCAGGACAAGAACTGATGACCCAGATATTTGGCGAGTTTCACTTCTAGTACTGGCTGGATTCATCTCTCTAGTACACCGATGCCGAACACAGCTGGAACCCAGTATCTCCACTAAATATTTCCAATGGCATTTTCTCTTGGGGCACGAGACATTGGGTGTCTCTCTAAGCAGCTACAAGACATATCAAGATAATGGGTGTTTATACTGCGAGGTCCTCCGCTCCTCCAAGGGACATCGTCTAGCTCAGCCATCCCGACACACAAGACAAACCCAGTCCAGACTGGTTTCATTTGTGGTTCCGCGCTGGTGCAATGAACTGCCAAAGGTGACCAGAGCAGCAGAATCCCTCTCTATATTCAAAAACCTCCTGAGGACTCTTCTTGCACTACTCCTTACATAAGGTTTTAGCACATAGAACTCACCTCTGGTTCTCACACTGTCTTGAAACTTGAATGTTTCCTCAAATTACAAGTCACTTTGAATAACAACATCTGCCAAATGAGTGTAATGTATTGTAATGTAACATGACAGTACTTCAAAGTTGAACACTAGACCTGGTCACCTCCTCTGAGGTGCTCAAAAATGCTTATGGTTAAAAATGGCTAATTTTTCAATTTGAGGCCACTTTTACAGCACAGCACTTTGTCATCATGTATAAAAAAATAGCTCTATGATGATTATAACTGCTACTCTAGTGCTGTGATGCATCACTGTACTCTAAAAGTCACACTAAGGATGCGTTTATATTTGTAGCTTGTTTACCTTGGTCCAGACCAAAGCAGAAAATTATAGGTTGCTACAAGATACAGAGTTGTTTAGTGTCCACACTGACGTATTTAATGATGTAAGTTTATTCAGGAAAAACTAATAGGGCACATTTGTGATAAAACATATGTAGGTGTCAAAACAGCATCAGAAAACTGTCCTTAGTCTTGTTTTATAAGTATCATGTTCATACTTCAATTGAAGTGCACCAGAGTTCATTTGGAAGCGAACTAAGATGGACCTGCTCAGGGGGGGTTGGTCCAGGGTTCGCATGGCAACGTTCTCACATGCTCTAATGAACCGCCCTAAAAAAAAAAAAAAAAAAAAAAATCACACAAGGGTTTATTTTTCTCAAGCCAAACCTGCCTCACTGCCTAATAACATTTTTTATAGACTAAAGCATATATCATTATAAATCTGCCATTTCCCACTCAAGGGTTGGTTGTTTTTAACTGAGAACCAATCAGACTAAACATTTGGGTAGAAGGACAGACCATCTATCTCCCTTCTACATTTTCATCACTGAGAGACATTGATGAATGGGGCTTTGAACTTGCCCGTGGCTAATGGGGGCCTCCATCAATCTTCTATTGCTTCTCTTCCTACGCACCCAAATGTTTAAGCCTATCTATAAATATCTTTATATGCACGCATGTATGTATATGTGTGAAGACTATACATATTTATATATATACACACAGACACACATATATATATATTTATATATACATACAATGTGTGTGTATATATATATATATTATATATACACACAAATTGTATGTATGTATGTATGTATGTATGTATATATATATATATATATATATATATATGTATGTGTGTGCGTGTATACAGAAGTATTCAAGCATATATATACACATATACCTATATATGAGTATATAATTTGATTTTGCGCACTTGCATATAAAACAGTGTTTCTGCTACTGGCATGGACTTAACCGGCTGGTTCGCTCACACAAAGGCAGTCGAAGGCTGTCCCGCTACTGTAAAGCTGATATTAGGCTGAGCCTCCCATCACTGTCAGGAATGAATAGCACAGAGGCTCATAATCCTCCGCGCTCCTCTCCCCCGGAGGCTGCTGCCTCCCAAGTGGGCCCGTGAACGCAGCCAGATAACAGGCCGGGCCCTGGCCTCGGGCCCCCCAGGCTCCTGGCTAGACGGCCTAATCCTATTGGTGGCAGGCGACAGTTCCACACTATACAGAGAAGGAGGGTGTTAAGACAACAGCAGGGAAAAACAGCAAGACAGTAACCAAACTGAACACGGAGCGAGGAGTGCTACACTGGTGTGATATCGGTGTGAACCACAGTCTTCTGACAACCAAACTGACAGTTTCAGCTTTTTCTGTAAGCTTTGCCCACACAGACACTGATGTACACAGTAGTGATGATTCAATGCAACCAAGTGTGTTATCACGCATGTTGAGCATACATACCATAATATAGTATGTATTTTCTATTTCACATTTGTATTTTTGTTCATGTGATGGCATTAAATGACGTTTGATCTGTACATCACTGCAGAACTGGCTTGGAAAAATTGACGAGATGCGACCAATGTAGCCATGTAGTGTGATCAGAGAAAAGCTGGGGTAGTCTTGATAATTTCTGTAAAGACAAATTTTTTTCATGTTTTTGCTGGCCTGTAATTTTTTTCTTTTTATAGATGGGGAAATCTGGGAAACTGGTGCCTTCTACTGCAAAATTGGGCAGGATTTGAGAGGAAAAGAGACCTTTCATCAGATTACAGAAACACAAAAGAAAAAATCATTTTGCATGAAGTTCATTTTTACTAACAAAACTGTACATGTGTGATTATCAACCTAAATCAAGGACGTTGCTACATGTTTGATTTGGCCTGCTACAAAGTTCCCCAAAACATACTTCAAATCTCCTTTACTTGTGTGCTGTTTTATCTTTTTGGCCATTTGCCCTCCACGACTGATGCACTTTGTCCCCCGAAGACAAAAAGCTTGAGCTCCCTGGGTAAAGTAAAGTAAAGTAAAGTAAAGTAAAGTAAAGTAAAGTAAAGTGGCCCCTTATAGTCACACATTAACACACCACAGCACAGCACACAGTGTGAACCGTGTGAACTTCCCTCTCTGTATTAAACCCATTCACCAAGTCAAGCAGTGGGCAGCCAGTGACGCAGTGTCCGGGGAGCAGTGTGTGGGAACGGTACTTTGCTCAAGGGTACCTCAGTGGTGCCACTGGCAGTCCTGGGATTCGAACCCACAACCTTCTGATTGCAGGGACAACTCCCTAACCACTAGGCCTCTAGCCACCCAGGACAGTTCAGTCAGTTGAATCTTTTGTATCATTTTGACCAGTTTATTGACAGAACTGGGATCAAAATAATCAATCGGTTCACTGATTACACCATATTATTGTGATTATTACAAATAAACAAGCCCATCAGGGGCAGCTGGTGGTCTGGTGGTTAGGGATTTGCCCTTGAAATCAGGTGGCCATGGGTTTGAATCCCAAGACTGCTAGTGGCACCACTGAGGTACCCTTGAGCAAGGTACCGTCCCCACACTGTTCCCCGGGTGCTGCACTCCATTGCTGGCTGCCCACTGCCTCACTTGGTGAATGGGTTAAAGGCAGAGGAAGAATTTCACACAGTTCACACTGCGTGCTGTGCTGTGCTGTGGTGTGTTCATGTATGACAGAATGGACACTTTACACACTTTACCTACTTATAACGGGACTCTGGCCCTTTTAGAGGAGGTCCTTATCCAGCCACTAGGCGGCTCCCACCACGTGCCCATATTTGCAAAGAGAGGTATTTAAATGTCCGACCCCCTCTGCCAAACCAGAGACCAAACACACACAAAAAAGCTCCAGTATTTCACCAAAGAGGAGCCCCTCAGACCTGCACACAACCCACAGCTGAACATTTCAGCAGGAAAAAGCGAGTCGTGCTCTGAAAAAGCTCACATGATCCTGAGAAACAGAGAAATTCCCAACGTGTGAACTCCACGGCTGCTCTTTGTTTAGAGCCCCCCTCCTCACTTCTCCCTCAAAATACCTCACAGTTCTTTTCTCTGCTTCAGATTCAGGATCAGAAAGCAGATCACACAACAAGAAAAAACTCAAAACAGGCCACTAAAACAGGTCGACAAGAAGAAAACCTCATTTGTGTGGAGAACAGAGACAACAAGAGAACAGCTGAGGGGTTTTGAAAATAACACTCAAAACACAACAGCACGTTTCAGCTCCAACCCTGACACAAAAAGAGAGAAAAAACAAAACAAACCGTCCCAGATGACATAATCAGACAATCCGGACGGGCTGCTGCTCCACTCACTCACATGAACAGCATTTTATACACTACATGGACAAAAGTATTGGGACACCTCTTAATTATTGAACTCACGTGGCCCCTTACTTCCAGTGAAGGGCAATCTTAAAGGTTTAGCAGACCAAGACATTCTGGACAACGCCATGCTTCCAACTTTGTGGGAACAGTTTGGGGAACAACCTTTTCTATTCCAGCATGACTGTGCCCCAGGTCCATAAAAACATGGTTGGATGAGTTCAGAGTGGAAGAACTTGATTGTCCCGCACAGAGCCCTGACCTCAACCCCATCCAACACCTTTGGGATGAACTGGAACGGAGATTGTGAGCCAGGCCTTCTCGTCCATATTAAAGTCTATGTGTTTGAATGCAATGTCATTAATGTCCCTGTTGGAGTCCCAATACTTTTGTCCATATAGTGTCTTCTATCTGCTCTTTATCTGTTAAACCAAACCGAACCAACACTAACCGCAGCAACTTAAACCGTTTATCCTGAAATCAGGAACGCGCTACCATGGCAACTTCTGAAATCGATCACCAAGTTTATTTTTGTTATTGATAAACTTAGCAGTTGATCAATGAGAAACTAAGTCTTTGACAGTAGACGTACTGAGAAAACAGATTCCAGTCGTCCTTTACTGGTCAAAAAGACAAAAACGTACACAGCTTTCGGGCTATACGAGCTAACCTACAATGCTGACCATAGGGATTTGCGAGTTTGCTAAAAATGCATTGTTTTGTTTTTGTCCTGGTTCGAATTGCAAGCTTGGAGTCACTGGAGGAGCCTGTCAGTCTGAGGAGCAGTGAAAAGTAGTAATAAGAAACAAAACAGAATAAGGTGGGTTGTATAAAGAGTGGTGCCAAGAAAGCCGTTTTTGTTGTACACTGTTCCTCCGGATCACAACAAAGCTCCACATGAAGCTCCTCTCAGCTGCAGACCCACAACACTCTCAGCTGAGTCGGACTGACTCCACAAACTGCAGGGATATACACCCACAGGAAGCCTTAAAGTGGCATTTCTGGCCACTTTACAACGCAGGAGTGTTTAAAATGCTTACCTGCCGTGAAACCAGTCCTTACAAATGTCGCATTCGATCATAAACCGGCTCACATCGTAGGGCTGCCGGCAGACGCAGTACAGAGGGGCCGTCGCCATCTTCACTCTGATCAGACCTGCACAGGAGTCCGAGTCGGGAGGGAATCGCCACTCGAACCGACTCGTTTGGATCATTGTTGTGAATTGAAGATAAGACAAGATTCACGAGTCCCAGCTGAAGTTTTGCCTTGTTCTTGTTATAGGTTGAGCATGTGTAATAATAACAACAACAACAACAACAACAACAACAACAATAATAATAATAATAATAATAATAATACATATTATTATTATTATTATTATTAATGATGATAATAATAACAACAACAATAATAATAACAACAATAATAATAATAACCACAATTATTGTTGCTGTATTCTTCTTCTTCTTCTTCTTCTTATTATTATTATTATGTAATACACTATATGGACAAAAGTATTGGGACGCCTCACCATTCCA
>JBBPCZ010000034.1:20983664-20996479 GCA_037974445.1 Brycinus macrolepidotus
TGTGTGTGTGTATATATATACATGTGTGTATATATATATATATATATACACACACATGTACATATGAGAGAGAGAGAGTTCAGGTTGGACTATAAATGAAAACATGTCAAATAAAACAAGTCTCCTTTATAACATGTTAACAGCACATGTGTGGTGATGGTACTCAAGGTACTCAAATGGTGAACATACTGTAACCAGTGTTTTAACTGGTAGTGTGTGTGTGAATATATATATATATATATATATATATATATATATACACTAGGTATCATCATTTGAAAATACTCATAAGCACATAAATATATAAGAAAGTTATATCCTAAAGGGCCCATATGTTACATTTTTATTATTTTATAAAATTAAAAACATCCATGTATGACATCTGTGTTGTTTTCTGCGCCAAAAACAGTCGTAACATTTTTACATGACCATTTTCCAACCTCTTACAATTAAACAGGCCAGGAACACTATTTATCACATCAGCGTTGGAGGGAGGGGCTAAACTGCTGTAGGCTGAAAATGCAGACATATGCAAGTATGTTGGTTGCTGTGACATCACAAAAGCAGTGAATTCAAATCGTGCAGCTTAGGTTTAATATATGGATGGTATAGACTGGGAGTAAACTCTACTTTGGCTTTGAAACTCTAACAATGTTATAAAAAAAAAGTGATGAAAGTTTGGTTTTTCATGTTATGGGCCCTTTAACTTGGTCCAAACAAGGGAATACGATGCTGAATGAAGCCTTGTGCAGCAGAGTCGAACAGACTGAACGCACTGTTAGCTGCTGTAGATGTTGGTGTGTATTTCAGCGTGATTAAACATTGTGTGTGTGTTTGTGTGTCAGTTTTAAACCTCCTTGCCTTCCTGTTCTGAGGGGATCTCTGGTTTTCCTGGCCTCGCGGCTCAGGAAGATGAATGGCTTCATTAGGGGAGGTGCTCCACACTCGCCTTCTTTAATTAGAACAAATAAATGGAGCTGAATCAGGGAGGCCGTACGCAGGAGCTGCCCGTCATTTTACCCCTAAAGACGTCTGTCTGTCTGCTGGAACCCATTCCCGCTTGTCCGTCTGCTTCCTCCAAACATACAAAGCCACCGGGACCCTTCATCAGGGGGGGCTTTCATTACTTATCAAAGTCTCAAGGCTCTCACTGTGTGGGGTCTTTCAGTAGTGACCTCATCACGATTCTTTTGGAGACAATTCAATGCATCATTAAGACTGATTTGGGATGAATTATATATGAAGTACCAGGACTGGGACGACTTATCAATCTATCAGTTATTATCAATAACAGCCATGTGGAAAGACAGCCTTAGTGTTCATGAGCCTTTGAAGTTGTAATACATTTTTTGTTTGTTTTGTCGCCCCCTTCCGGTGCAAATGGGAATTGTCGTTTGTGAAGTGAAAAGCTGTTATATTTAGGTGGATTTAATTAACAAAAATGGCCAAAAAATCCCAATTCATTCCAATTAATTGATTTGTCAGCTCCTGTCTGTGGTTTAATATGTGTGTTTTTATATGTTACATGTTTAAATACTTTCTCTGCGTGTTTGTGAGGTGAGTCTGTATGAGGCCGCAGTCTTTCCCCATCCCTCTCTCTGTCTGTCTCTCTCTCTCTCCCTCCCCCTCTCTTTCTGTCTGCCTGTCTCTCTCTCTCTCTCTCCCCCTCCCTCTCTGTCTGTCTCTCTCTCTCTCTGTCTGTCTCTCGCTTTCTGTCTGTTGGTCTCTCTCTCTCTCTGTCTGTCGGTCTCTCTCTCTCTCTCTCTTTCTGTCTACCTGTCTCTCTCTCTCTCTCTCTGTCTGTCTCTCTCTCTCTCTCTGTCTACCTGTGTCTCTCTCTCTCTCTCTCTCTGTCTGTCTCTCGCTCTCTCTGTCTGTCTCTGTCTGTCTGTCTCATACTCACATACACACACACACACACACATCTTTCTTTCTGTTTCTCTCAGTGTTTTTCTGTCTCATTATTTCTTTCTTCCTTCCTCTCTTTCATCTCTCCTGCCATTTTTCTTTCTGTTTTTCTTTCTTTCTTTCTTTCTTTTTCACTTTTATTTATCTTCATTTCTCCCTCTGATTCTAGCTTCCTCTCTCTGCTTCTCTCTCTCTCTCACTTCCTTTATCATTTTCTTGTTTCTTTCACTTTCTTTCTTTCTTTCTTTCGTTTTTGTTTGTCTACCTCTCCCTTTTTTCTTCCTTCCTCTCTCTCTCTCTCTCTCTCTCGCTTCCTTTATCATTTTCTTTCTTTTTTCTGTCTCACTTTCTTTCTTTCTTTCTTTTTTGTTTCCTTCTTTCCCTCTGTGTGTTCCTCCTTTCTTTCTTCCTTACTCTCTCTCTTTGTCGGTATCTATCTCTCACTCTCTCTCTCTCTCTCTCTCTCTCTCTCTCTCTCCTCCAGACAGGCAGAAAATCCTGGGATCACGGCGACTCTGTGCCGCAGCTCTGTGCTGTGGGTTGTGTCTGATGGACTCTGTGCTGTAAAAGGCAGTCTTTGTGCGGCGCGCGAGGCCACTGAGGCTTGTTTTTGCTGCCTCGCTACATAAGAAATGGCCATGAAACCAGACTGGGGAGCAAAAGTGCACCCAACTGAATAATTAGAGCAATCCAGAGCCCACCGCTGCGTCCAGCCTTCAGTTAACGGCGATTCCACAGCTCTAATGGAGCCGTTCTCCCGCCGGCCGGAGGAGTAACAGCACCGGCGCGGGCGCAGCTGTCTGATCTGCACTGATGCAGCTGAGGGCGAGAGAGGCCTTTAACACCCTGTAAATCCTGCAGCTCTGCCTCCGCTGGCCGCTGCACTTGCTGAAGCTCCTGCTGCCGCTGGCCCTCACGTGGAAACCTTTGAAATGCTCAAGGCCTCATTAATAATACAGTAGTTACCCGCCGCCCGAAACGGTTTGAGATGGACGGTTTGTTTTTCCGCAATCAGATTGTTTTGAAAAGAATTCTGTGCGGCCAGCTGCCCTGGCAGGCCGCACTAGAATAGCGCCGGACAACAGCGGACCTGTTGCCGTGCACTGTGGCCGCGTTGTTACTCAGCTGTTTTCCAGCAATGAGCTCACACTCTCACGCCATGACTCAACAGACGGGTCCAGCCGCCCTTGCCCAAGGAGCCAATCAGCCGAGTCAGGAGCTGTGACATCATCAGACCATAGTTTGATGAAAAAGGCCACAATTCTCTGCCAGTGCACTTCGAGTATGAAATTTGCTTCTTTAGTTTTGCTGCACATCTAAATCGTCACACACTCGCCTCAGTCGGCATTAATGGACGCTTTGTTCTTACCATCAAGGCCACTTATGACATTCGTATTGGTTTATTCACCAAAAACAGTCATAATTCATTTCTGCGCGACAGGTTTCCAACCTCGCTTTTTAATTCCCTCAGAATTAAGGCTGTTTTTGGTAACGTGCCACTAAGACAGATATATGTAAATGCCATTAACAGTGCTTTTCTAGGGAGATATACAAGCTGTGTGTTCAACTGGATGCCGGTGTGGCATGTATTGTAAGTATTATCATTCGAAAAGGCTCGTAAAGCCATAATTCTGTAAGATCGTCATTCCTTAAAGGGCACATACCCTTCACTGTCCTCGTTCTGTACTTTTGCTTTCCCCACAGAGGTCCAAATATGACATATGGGTGGTTTGCTGTAACAAAAACATCCATAATTCAGTTTTACGGGATGATTTTCCAACCTCTCTTTGTCCCTCTCTCTGGTTTTGGTACTGTGTCTTTAAGACTGATATATGTAAATGACGTCTGTTCTGATAGGTTACTCTGTATTGTGCCTTAATGACAAAACTGTTAAGGCTGAATCACTTCTTATAGCTTCAGCGTGAATGGGCGGAGCTAGACTGCTGTAGGCTGATTTTATGGATGTGGATATATGTAAACGTGTTGGTTTTAGAGGCGTCGTGAAAAATTTTATTTGAATAATGAAATAATTTTTTCCGTGATGAGAGCTCTTTAGTAATGTTAGATTTGCTAATGTGGTTTTTGGTTCTGTATGACAACCTGTTATCTTTAAAAATGAACAAAAGTACGTCAGATTGCTAAAGTTTTATCTGTCTGTAGATTTACCCAGTTTACATAGTTGATAGGTAAGAGTGTGTCAGTGTTAGAAACCACACATACTGGTCTGTTAGAGTTTACTTTATGTGTGTGTGTGTGTGTGTAGGTCCTGTGTAAGCTGTGCATACTGTACATGTGCTTGAAAGTCATGTGTACTGTACCGTGGGGTTCTCAGGTACCCATCCAGGTCCCAAAGCCCCGCCACAGCACGGCATCCCGCGAGAAAGAAGGCGGGGAACAACCGCAGCCTTTGTTGGCCGTCCCGTGGATCTCACACACAGTTAATATAGACTTTTCCCACTGCCTCTGCCAGCAGTCTGAAGTCATTTAATGAAGGGGCGCTGAGTTTGGAAGGGACCAGTGTGCTGCTTGCCGCTGACAGAATGGAAAAAGTGGCTGCTGTGCGTGTGTGTTGCTGTGTGCGTATGTGTTGCTGTGTGTGTGTGTGTATGTGTGTGTGTGCATGCAGCGTGGGGCCCTGATAGCCAGTCACCTCCGTGCTGCACAGCACAAGAATGCTATTGAGGCCCAGCCGAGCTCCAGCCGGAGATCTGATGCCCCCACCATCGCCTGAGCGAAGCCCACGCAAAGTCACACGCACGGGGAGGGAGCTTTACCAGGGTTGGGGTGGTGACTGGCACTGCCGTCACTGTGGCTTAGGGGACGCCGGAGACAACAATAGTTTAAAAACACCACGAGCGATAAGTCTTAAAGTGATAGTTCGGCCAAAAATCAAAGTTACACCGGATTTCTCTTATCACGGAGACAGTCAGTCACCCAAGACATGGTCAGATGTCCTTCTTTAGTTTTACACTGGAGCTATAAGGCTAATGTAGCTAAGTATTGGAAGCTTATACCCACCAATTAGCGCTGTCCTAACTGTATGCCTGATTCACCACACACTCACCTCAGGCCATGCTGACCTGTAATCTCAAACATTTTCTTATAGTTTCTGATACTGTACAAAACACTATTCAGCAGTTCCGTCTGTTTATATCAGTAAGAGTATTAGGGATGAACCGATATGGGAATTGCGCTCCAGTGGTGATCCAATGTTTATGTATATGTCTGCCAAGTGGAGCTGCACAATACGGACAAAATATCAGTATTGCAATTTTTCTGCTACATAATGCGACTGCAATTGCTTTCCAGATATTAAAGGTCCAATTTCATCACTTTTCTGGAATTAAAAAGGCTTAAAGGCTTAAAATGTTGTTTCAAATGGCACATATACTCCCGCCGTCCATAGAGTCCATAAATGGAAAATAAGCTACAAAAACTGTCTGTTTTCAAATCATAGTTTTTGTGATGTCACAAAACCAACACATTTACATAAATTTTGTTATTCCGGTTACAGCAGAATATTCATGCACCGATTCGCCAACACCTTTAATGGATAAAAATTAGACTTGTGTTGGATTACATGAAGACCTCGATTCATCAGAACATCCAGTAACTCACCTGGAGCTGTGATTGGTCGCCCAGTCAGAAACACTGTGATTGGTTATAGGCTTATTTGCATATTGAAGCCTTCTGCGATATCATATCGTGATAACGATTAGCAGACGGTGGCAGGAACATCACTAAACCCAACTTACTGAGACGTGTGCTCAAATAAAAAGTTGTCACACCACAAATTCACTACAAATTTAGCCCAGACACAACTTAGATCTCTAAAGGTCCATTCTTTTAAGAACCATCCATTAAACTGGTTCTTCAGGGAACAAAAGGGAAAAAGTAGTTCTTCTGTGTCATCACATGAAGAGTGTATACATATACAGTGGTGGATACTCATTGGATATCATTTTCAGTTGTTTAATTCTAATCAAGTATATTTGTAGAGAAGGGAGTGTTCTTACTTTAGTCAGTAGTATTTAGCAGTGATGGAAAGTTTGGTTTATTGCTTCATTGCTCAACTGCTTCTTTTAACAGGCTCTGCTAATCCGGTCTATATTTTTTTTATTTTAACAGTAGTACTCAAATATTTGATTTGAGACTCACTGAAAACACCAAACTTTAAAGTTAAACCTCTGTGTTTAAGCCAGACCTAAACTGCTCATTGATTCGCTTGGTATTATTGTTACATATGACGTGAGTGAACAAAGTGATGAGGGGAATATTCTGTTTTATTGCATGTGCGTTTGTTTCTGTTATCAGCCTGATAACAGATTTTATTTGAACTATTTAGCATATTGCGTTGATGTAAATGTTCCAAACGTGTTACAGTAAAGATCAGTTCAGCCAGACTTTTGAAACGGTTTGTTAAAAAGAGATGGACCAGACATTACTATTGCTTGTGTTTAATTTCGTTCTTCTATGCTGATTTAGTGTCTGTTCTGCTTTGGGACTCATTACACCTTTGACTTCTGAGCTTCATCATATCATTTTAGACCACAGGAATCACTAAAGGGGAAGAATGGGGCCTAACACACATCTGATGCACTTCTACTGAGGTTGTATGTGTTCAGGCTGCTCTTTGTGTATGTCTGTATGTCCATCATTTACGCATGTCACTCAGGCATCCCCAATTATCTTTTCCGCATTCTCCTCGTCTTTTCGTGTTCACTCTAGCAGCGTGTTCGCAGATCGCATCTCTTATCACAGACGGAATCTCTTTCCCCTGCATTCTCGAGGGTCATCTTCCTCAGAATTGATCCCACTCTTTTCCTCCCTCTTGAAGTGCTCCTGCACCTCCTCACCCTGTCGCGGGAGCATCGCTGAGATGAGACGGCTCCGTCAGCCTCTTTCAGAGGACGCCTTGTTCTCATGGAAGCCCTAAGCCTCTTTAGAAATCCGCACACAATGTGGTTTTGTGCGGCTCGGGATTTTGAGAGAGATGCCGGGGACACATCTCGCAGCATCTGCGGAGCCTGAGCTGCTCTGAACTGAGCCTGGTCTGTGTTTATCAGGGTACTAGCCATGATCCAAAACAGCAGATACCAGTCCTGGTCCTGGAACTTTCCTCACTCTGACTAGAGAGTCAGAATCAGAATCTGGATCAGAAAATGCTATTGGTTTTGGAGGAAAATGCTATGACTGCACAGACACACAGAGACACAAGACAATAACAAAGTAAAACTCCCCAGAGATGCTTTATAAGTGCACTATGCTATATACACAAAATGCTGTGGTCAGTAAAATAAGTGGATATAAATACTATAGATAAATCAGTAAAATTACTGCTGAAGTTTACATTCCATTCCATTCATTTGGCATATGCTTTTATCCAAAGCAACGTACAAATTACAGAAACAGTCAAGTTTCGAGACAGTGTGAGTTTACTAGTTAAATAGTGGTTTGGAGTTGCAGAGTAGAGGTTAAATTGCAGAGTTGCAGAGTAGAGGTTAAATAATGATGGAATTATTCAGGTCCTGGTTCAGATGTCCATCAGCCAGATCAGAGTGAAGATCTGGACCGTGTGAGGAGGCTTGAAGACCCCTTTACTAACCTCTGTGCTCGCTAATTATAAGGCTACACGTTAGTCTTGCTAGCCATGCACAAATCAGTCAATTGGCTCACCAGCTCGGTAAATAGAAGTGAAACATAAAGTGAACATGATTTTATCAGCTGCTGCACACTGTTCTGTAGATAACCAGTGTGGTTGGTAGCGGTGGGGTTTGCATCTGCTGTTACCTAAGGAGCTACTACAGTCATTATCAAGCTGGCTCAGTTGCTATGAATCCCAGAAATAAAGATATTAATACAGAATACAGAATTGACTGTCTTATAGTGTCTCTTTGGAGAAGAAATGTTAAAAGGTTAGACACTTACTCCCTTCGGGTATTCAGTGTTGCTATGTGAATAATTTGTTTGACCCAGAAATGTCAATATCAATGAAAGATTAAGAAATCATTTGTTAATATTAATCTTATTTCAAATGAATGTATTAAAATTATTCTGCAAAAAGCAAAATGCAGGTCCAGGTTGGACCCCACTCTAACCTACTATCTTAATGAGGTCATGGAGAGCTACTAGTTTAAACCTGGCTGCAGCAGCATGTGTTCTTCAAAGCCAACTACCTTCTAAACAGTGAAGCCACAGTGTGGTGTCCCAGTGGCCTGGTACATCTCTAACATCTATAACCCTGTTGACCTCATCTCTGTTTCACAGGTTCTACAGCTGGCTTGGTCAAATTAGTTTTTACTTTTCCTTTGACAGGCTATTAAAATGTATTTGTTACTTAGTTACTTAATTAGTTAACATTTGATCTGCAGTTTTTGGTTCCGCACGTCTGATTTGTTTCTGTTTTAATGACAAGAAATGGAAAATATAAAGGTGTTTTTTATTCTGTATAATAAGGCTGTACACACAACAGTCGTCTTCATTCAGAACATAACAAATATTACATTCTTAATAAAATATCTCCTCTTCTACATGAACACAAATGTGGTCTGGATTGTTTAATATTTGCAGTTTTTATAAAACGTGTCCACTAAGTACCTGCAAAAGTACACCATGATTTTGTTATTTCCAGCCATAACTGTGGCTAGCAGTAGCATTACGCACATCATGTGCTAGTATTTTTATTGTTTGACATTTTTTTGAGTTTACACAATCCGCTAGTTGTCCTTTACATGTGTTAACAATTTCTGGTAAAAGGACCAATAGAAATGGTCCAAAATGAATAACAAAATGAAACTCCTAAATGAACTTCCATTCAAAGTTAAGAACATTCTTCCCCAGTAAACTCATTATTTCTGAGATTTCTGAGTTTTCTGTCCCGACAGCAATGATACTTTATAAAATAATGTCTGTTTAATACTCCTGCAGTGAACCCATTCCGCTGGTCTGTAAGTGACTATCAGATGCACACTGCTGACAGCGCTCTGGCCCTCGTCACGTCCGTAAGCCGAGCTGGCCCGTTCGCCGCCGCATGTAAACAAGCGGACCCTGCCATCGATTCAGACAGCCTCTTCGAGGTGACATCAATTTGCTCGCGGAATGACAGATTGGGTGTTGTGTGAATGTGGCTGGCTGTGGGCGATGTGTGTATTTGAACAAGGGCTCTGATTGATAAATAAAGGCTCAGGCCATACAGGATATGCTGTGCAGACGTGGCCACGTGGGCAGACAATATGTAATGGAAAGGACAAACTCAATCAGTCTTGCGGCCTGACTTTTTCCAGCCTGCTGCCTGCCAGTCACGCCGGTATGATTAGTGCAAAACGATTGTGCTAATGAATATGCGCGTGGGTTAACACATATTGGCCGGCCCCATCATGGCGAGCCATCACCGTGGAGACAGGAGGTGGCGCCCTGGGCTCATCTGCCCTCCCCCCATCTCCCTCTGCGTTCGGAATGATGGATGAAGTTGAGTGATGAATCGGCTGCGGAAGGGAAAGTGTTCGTTTCTAGGTCGGTCAATCATGGGGAGGTGATTGATTCACATATAGCGAGCAGCTATATGTGAAATACCCAGACTTTTTCTTTCCCCAGCGGTTAAAGGCCGCTGGAGCCTCTGAACAGGCTGCTGTTTGTCTCCCACCGATTGCAGATGACAGGACGTCATTGGGGTCCTGTTGTTTAGTCTCGGTTTAGTGTTGCGAGATGTGGCCGGGGTTTTGATGGATCTTTAAAGCATTGGTGTGAATATCTCACTTAAATGATCGATGACCGCTCACAGCCTAAAAGACCCAATAGATGTGTTGTCCTTCCCACCTAGGTACCCCATCCTTGCTGTTTGATTTGTTTTGATGTTAAACAATAATAAAAATGTGTCTTCATGTGCCAAGTAAATTATAATTCAGGCTTTCAGTAGGATTTGTACTCTTTTCTCAATGAACAATGAGTGAGATATAAAATAAAAATATGTCATTTTTTTGTTATTGTCACAGTGTGACTTCCTCCCTTAAAGAACCCGTATCAGGGAAAACCAAAATTTCCTTGATTTTTGAAATAAAACTGTTTAAACCTGTATTGTATCTGTTTCAAACTGTAATGTAGTAAGTTTTATAACATACCATTTCTTCACTGGTCCATACAGTCCATTAATGCGAATTTAGCTAAAAACAGCTTGTTTTGATTTCACTGTTTTTGTGATGTCACAAAAACCAACACATTCAGTACAGTAAAAGTTTTGAGCCAATCTTCATTTCTTCATATTTTGCTTCCAAAGATCCAGACTTTCTTGTATTTTTAATGTGGTCTTAAGGAACAGTTCTCCAGGCTTCCTGAAGGACTTTCATTTTCAGTCCAGTCCCTGAACCTGACCAGTTTTAGAGGAACGTTTTTGTTTGTTAAGACACACAGTGACCTACGTATGATGATGATGGTAAAATACTGATACATCTGAAAAATACTCACCATTTTTGTCCTATAATGCCCTGTATGTACCTCCTGCCATAGATGGATTTTCTAAAATATATTTTACAGCCAAAACGTTATTAAAACCACCATAACACAAGGTCTCAGGCATCGTATTCATAACCATTGACTGGAACTACTTCCTAGCTGTCAAGTCTTGGTCTCACAGTCGTGGAATCTCACTGACAATCACACTCTCAAAAAGTTGGCTTCACCAAATACTGATGCAGCAGAGCTTCATCACAGTAACAGTGGATACTGGGGTCTGCTGCTAGATTGCACCCCCTAGTTTTATTGGCCAGTAAGGCTGTCGGATTAACAGTGTGTTGATTTTGTAAGCTGATACTTGAACAGGTTACCAAAATGGATGCAGAGCAAAATCAAACAGCTAAACAGCCCTCATGTGCACCAAAACCCCTCCTGAATGAGTGTTTGTCTTCATGTCTTCATTCATTTGAAGTAAAACTGTGGGAACAATATTCATCTAGAAGAGTGTGAGGTGTGTGTAGGTGTGTTTGAACAGTGCAGGTGTTTCTCGTTGAAAAGCTGATCAGAGTGAGAAGCAGGTTCACACAAAACCGTGCAGCACTCAGAACAAAGTGAACTCACACACACGCCCAGATTTCTGATCCTTTGAGGTGATTAGATGATTATTGGGCTCAGGGGTAAATGTCACAGTTTTTACCAGATTCTACATGTTTTTCATCCACAATCTCCTTAGTTTTATTAGAAGTAGACTGACATGTATGTATATTTCTGTAATATAGATTTTAAAGGCATTAAATTCTATGAACATCTGGTTCCTATCACCATCAGTGTGAACAATTTTAGACTCATTAAGGTTCTCTAGATTGGAGCATTTCCCATAGTCCCACTTTGAATGACTTTGTTTCCATTTTACTAATTAAATTATACAGAAACTTTACAAAATTGGTAGTGTTCCCCTTTAATACTTTCCTATATTCAGGACATGGGTGGCATCGTTAATAATAGTTCGTGCCAGGCTGAGGCGTGGTGATGACAGAGAATGGAAAAAGTCTCTGCTCACCTCAGTCATCATGTTTGGGACGGGGCGGGGGGCCACTTACACACCTTTGATTTTTACCCAGTGAGAAAGTGTGCTGAGAAAGTGTGCTGAGAGGAACCGTGTGACTCTTCAACACCAGCGCATACACTTACATGATGGGCTGGGCGTGCGTGTGTGTTGGTGGGCGGGTGTGTGTTGGGAGGCGGGTGTGTTGGTGGGTCGTGGTGTTCAGGGGGCGGAGGCGTCACAGTTGGGGAAAAAAAGCCCGGAGTGTGCTCAAAGTGTGCCAGTTCACCAGTTTGGTGGTCTTCTTCTGAAGACTGTTAATTAGTACAGAATGTGGCGTACAGTCCCACTGCCAGCCCTGATGAAAAGAATGAGGGGTGAGGACGGCGGGCGGGGGGGCGGAGGGAGACAGTGAGAGAGGGAGAGAGGGAGGGAGAAGAGCGGGAGAAAGAGGGAGAAGGGGGAGCGAAAGAGAGGGAGGGAAAGAGGAGGAGAGAGAAACAGAAAGAAAAACAGGGGGGAAGGAGAGAGAGAGACAGAGAGAGAGAGAGAGAGAGAGAGAGAGAGAGACATACCAAAACTGGGCAAACTGAGCTGGGCTGAGAGAGAACTTCCGTGTGTGTGTGTGTGTGTGTGTGTGTGTGTGTGTGTGTGTGTGTGTGTGTGGTTAAAGAGTGTACTGTGGAAGCTTGTGTCCATGCCTTTCTGACCCCTCGTCCACAGTGGCTGAATGAGACTTCACCTCCAGCAGCATCATCACACTCATAACACAAATAAAACTAATAACACTAATAAAACTGCTAACACTAATAAAGCTCATAACACAGACTGCAGCCATTCAGACTCCACCAGTCCTGCTGTTCAGCGTTTAAGCAACATGTGTCACCCTAAACTAACTGAGTGGGTGAGAGAGGGAGTAAGAGAGAGAGTGAGAGAGAGAGAGAGTAAAGTTGTGAGTGATGGAGAGTGTGCGAATGTGGGAGTGAGTGAGCAAGAAAGTGAGAGAGTCAGTGAAAGAGCGAGTGAGTGAGAGGGAGAAAGAGTGGGTCAGTGAGTGACTGAGTGAGCAAGTAAGTGAGTGAGTAAGAGAGTGAATGAGTGAGTGAATGAGCGAGCGAGTGAGTAAGACCGAGTGACAGAGTGGGTGAGAAAGTCAGTCAAATAAGTAAGTGAGAGAGGGTGCGAGTGAGTGAGACTGTGAGAGAATGAGTGATTGAGAGAGTGAGTGATTGAGGCTATGTCCACATGTACACGGGTATTTCTGAAAACGGAGATTTTCCGTTTTTGTTTTTAAAAGAAATCGCGTCCACACGAGCACGTTTTCAAAAATATCTCCGTCCACACGCAATCGCAAAAAACGCTGACAAAAGCACACCAAGGCAGCAGGTGGAGCATTGGTGACCAATCAGAAGCC
>JBBPCZ010000034.1:21015701-21030951 GCA_037974445.1 Brycinus macrolepidotus
TATATATATACAGAAGTGCAGAACAAACTGTTAAATTACTGAATTTTAGAACTGATTATGGGTTAAATTACAGAAGCATATTTCAATGAAAGCTAATGTTTGAAATCATTCTGAGGAGGGATTGTGTCATCCATTTTTATTCCATCTACATTAGAGATTTCCACACCAAGCAGCCTTGGATATATAAGATAAAAATGTATAAATGTATAAAATAAGCCAAAGCAGAACAAAAAGTTGTTTTAACTTATTATCTTATCAATTATTAAATTCTTACATTTCTTTAAAATAATATTCAGTAACAAAATCCATTGCAATGTTATAAAATACATTTAAAAAGTCTGCTTTAAACTCAAATTACTTCTTTATTTGTATATTGTTTTGTTCTTTTTTTTGTTACCACACTTTGACTCATCATGAGTGATTAGGCACCTCTGGCCAATGCAATACCCCTCACCCCCCTTAAATGTAATTATTAGCATTGTTAGCATGTTAGCATACTTGAGTAAGGTATTCTTTAAAAACAACCTCCATAATTGAGTCATATTTAAAACACTACATGTATACTTTCCTTTAAACTTCCGTAAAAATGTACTAACTTTTGAACCTTTAAAACAACTTCTGAGTTTTGATTACATCATCATGCACCAAGGGGTGGGGCCAAAATAATATAAACCAATAGTATCCCCTCCTATGCTCTATGTTTAGAGCATAAACATAAAGCTACTCTCTTAGAAAAGAGGATTCTACGAAGTACTAAAAAGTACTATTTGACTCAACAGTTGTGTGGAACCCTTTTGGTCCTATACAGAATTATTTTTCTTTATAGATTTTCTAGAGGTTCTTCAGCACAGAGAAGAACCATTAGCCTTTTTTCAACTCAGAGACCCTCCCTGTAACCAGGCTTCACTAGGAAAGACGTCACAGTATGGGAAGGACAATGTGTTAATGACTTTAAAGTCTGCTGTAAAGACCTGGTTTGTTGGACAGAGTCTCACCTATGTGTGAACAACAGTGGAATGGAAAGTTCTCCAAGACATGAGAAGAATATGCTTCTTTTGGGTTGTATTTGTAGATGTTTTGTGCGTTTTTCTACATTCATTGGTCTAAACTGTGTGAAGTGAAAGCAGTAAAGTGATTTTGATCTAACGTTAATGAGATGTGCTGTAACTGTGTGCTGCAGTGACACATTTCTTTCATTTGCGAGCTGCATGGTGCTTTATGGCACTTCTGTCACCGGTATAAAGCATCAACGTGGTTGCTGTGCTGCTTGGTGAAGAAATGCAGTTCTTACTCTACATCTTACTGATTTGAACTCACAGTAATAACGTGTAGTAATACTCTGAGCCATGGGGATTATTGTGGAGGTTCATACTTTGTAGATAAATGCATGTAAGAATTTTATAAAGTGACTGGATCAGAGGGATATGCTTGGTGTTTTCCATACACTCTTAAAAGCAAAGGTGCCAAAAAAGTTGCAACAAACTACGAGAACCACTTGTTGTTTCCTAAAGAGCCTTTATTGCAAATGTGATGCTCAAGTGCAGAGAACCATTTAAACCTTCTTTGAAAGAACCTCACCATTATGTAAAGGTTCTGTTCTGATTCCATTCCATTTCATAGAGTTGGAAAGATTCTATATCATTTCCTAGAACTGCACATCCACATCCAAGCTGTGGACCACTGAGGAACCTTTATTTTTAAGACTCTGGATGATGGAAAGCGTCTCATGTCTGTTTCTCCTTCTTCTTTTCCACTGACAGGTGAAATAAAGCCGGTATGGCTAAAATTTGTCTTTGTCAGTAAATGGCTGTTGACCAAAGTGGCATGACGGGAGAAACGAGTCTCACAAGTTCAGGATGGTGCCGTTTCTCAACACGGCAAATTGCCAAACACGTCTGAATTCTTTTCGGACGTTGGGAATGCCCTCCTGTCTAGATGTCTGAACCAGGATGGCATTGCAGGGTTCAGTGGCAGTTCTGAGAAATGTGAATCGAATAACCAAAATAAGATGCTGAAGGCACAGTTCACTGCTCTGAATCAAATCTTCTGGTGCGTTCACATCTACTCCACTCAGTTCCACTCAGATCCAGGACTCATAGTAACTGGAGTTGTATGGGAAAAACCCTCTACACTGAAACTATTCTCAAGTATGCTCTGTTTCTCATGTATATTCAAATTATACAGTCATTCTCTTGTAGCCACCTGGAATCACCATCAGTCTACACACTGAAATACTGCATTTTGTGTTGTGCAGATCCAGTATTGCAGTTTTCTATTATTAATATTACTTTTCTAAATAATTACACTCTTGGCAGTATTACTAATATATATTTTTTTTACTGTTAACAACAGAGGAACCCGTTTAGCTCTTAAAAGAACCCGTTTAGCTCTTAGGTCCAGTTATAGCGTTTGTGTGAGTTTAGGTACCAAAAACAGTCCTAATTTTTCATGACTGTGAGCAACTTATCTTGATCCCATGTTATAAGGAGACTGTTTGTGTTACTGTGAGTTTAAGGATGATGTATGTAAAAGACCTCTTTTCTTATTAGCTGTCCTGCATTTGTGACTCATTTAAAAAAGCTGACCAGGCTGAAACACATCTTTTGACTTGGATGGTGGTTTACAGCTGTTCGCTCTGTAGGTGGATGTATGTAAATATGCTGGTTTTCATGACATCACAAAACCAGTACATTCAAACCAGAATGTTTTTGTAGTTTGGTTTCCACATATGTAGGGACTGGGGAGTGAATAGTACATTTTGAAAACTAACGTTTACATTTTTGCAACAAACTTGTTTTGATTTTCCATAATATGGGCTCTTTAAGGTTCAACTGTGTGCCTGAAATTAGTTTTAAAGGTGTGCTATGTTCACTTTTTGTTTGTACCTTTTTATAACTTAACTCTTTAAGATAGGAAAAAAATCCAAAAAGGTGGATTCAATAGTACTCATTCAGCACTACTGACACAACTAATGGAATATGATAGTTTGGTTTCTAAGTAAAGATACTTAAGCTGTACTCCTGTGCAGCACCACCTCGGTGAGAAAAGTTATATACTGAGAAGTTCAATTAATTCTGAAAGTGCAGAGCAGCTTTTCCCAGCATTACAGTTCTAAATAAGTACCTTCACTACACTGTTAAAAAAAGGGTGTCAGAAAGGTGCTCTTTGCGTGATGCCATGGAATAAACATTTCTGGATCCTCAAAGAGCCTTTCAGTGGATCTTAAAAGTATCATTTTTGTGGAAGTGATGTGTCTGTGTGTGTGTGTGTGTGTGTGTGTGTGTGAAGAACCTTGAGGTTCAAAAGCACTTCCACATAATGAATGAACCCTTGAATTGGTGACGAACTTTTGCATTATGTAAACTTTTACATTCAAGGTTCAACCCTTTGAAGATTCTTTAAATCTTCAAAGGGTTCTTCACCCTCATGTTTCTCAGTTACCAAGATGGTTCTTTAGGGAACTAAAACAGACGTATGGAACACTTTGTGATGCTTTTTTCTATCCTCTACCAGTATTTTGTATAATAGCAGATGAATTTGTTTTGGGATAACCAAGGTGAGTGTAAATGTCAAAGACGAAAGAACTGAGCCTTCTGAAATGACATGTTGAGAAAGACCTTGAAAAAGACGTTTCCAGAGAGACCAGAGCATCAAACAGTTCAGCAGCAGCTGTGAAAGCGCTCTGCTGTGACTCAGAAAGTGCGACAAGTTCGTTTGAAAGCATAACTGATCGGTAATTGGGGTATTTGTTTTAATCATCGGAGACAAAGGACGGAGGCCCGTTTTTAATCTCCCATATGGCGCCCCGTCCTCAGAGTCTGCCCCGAAGCCTCGTTTGTGAGGGTCTGGATTGCGTAATCTATAAAGCCTCATTACAACTGACTGACCAAGTTTGTTTGGCCTTCTTTGGGTGAGAAAGACCGTGTCAGCTGGTGTGTGTGTTGTGCGCAGGGATGCGTCGGTGTTGACTTTGGGGTCTGTTGGAGTGCTGTCTTTTCTCACTGGGGTTTGCAGGTGTAAAACCATCTGCGCTCCAACCGTCGACAGGCTTTGCGGACAAGGGCCTCATTAGGGCTCACTGAGCTGCTCTGCTCTCTCTCTTTCAGTCTCGCTCTCTCCTTTCTGTCTCTGTAGCTCCACAGCACTCCTTTTCATGTTTCTCACAGCTCCTCGTCGTTCTGCGCTTGCTTTGTCATAGCGATACACGCCTGAGCAGGCTGCTTTGGCCTCGGCTCCTGGCTAACTTTTTCAGGCTTGAAATGTGCACCGGGGTCCGAGTGCTTGGTTTATGCTGGCACTGATAACGTCAGCGTTTTAAATAGCAGTACCAGGACTCAAAAGAGAGCCGTGTTGCCTTACTTTCAATTGCAAAACAGCATGACTTGTACTGAGACTGCTTCCTATCATTAACCACACGTTTCACTAGAATGTTGGGTCAAGCGCTAACCTCATTCATGCTAAAAATGCAAGCGTTTGGTGTTGCAGGCCTTTCGTGGCAACGTAAGAGGCGATAGCTGCAATGCACCCAAAGCTCCCTTTCACCGTATTGGAGGTTCGAATGCATCATACATTGAATTTGTTTTTAGATGCTGCTAGGATACCAAACGTCAGTGTTTTTCTGGAGTACGACTCAAACCGATTTGACCCTTTGCTGGTGGAAACTTTGGAGGTCGATGCGAAGCTGCAGAGTTCACACGCTGACCCACCTCTCCAGCACGGAACCAAGTCCTTTGTCACTAAATGCACTCAGTCCTCTGTGCGTGAAAGATAACGTGCGTGCAACACGAAGCTGCGTAACCAAGGGCAAAACCAAAAGCATTTCACACGTCCTGTTCTTGGTATTCTAGTAGCTCCTTCTTAGGAAGACTTCTAAGAATGTGAGGCAATTCATGCAATGATTTTTATCTGCCGAGCGCTGGCTTCCTCCTCTCGCACACATATTGATGGGGTTGAACCAAAAAACACAATAGACCAAAGCTGATGGGCCAATGACAGCGTCATCAGCTGGCTGCCGTCTAATGCACCCTCATAAATTGCCTGTTTTGGAAACACTTGTCCTCACATGGCCTTTGACTGGGGGTGATGACGCTGTAAACATCAGCAGTGCTTTTTGTAGCACTGAGGAATGTTTACTGTACTGCTTTTATTAGATTCAGTAACTACAGGTACAGGAACTGATTCTGTATGTTTCTAGATTTTGAAGGTATTGCATGAAGGATGTGTGAAATAATTTTCCTTTTCAGGATATATAAATATTTACGGACATTTCATAAACTAATAAATATGGTTGGTTGATTTATTTATTTATTTACTTATTTATTTATTTTAATTTTTTTTTCCCCAAAAACTTATAAATTGTTCTGTTCATTGAATGTCCTAACAAAAGATCATTTGGTTTATATACACTAAATGATGTTTTGTTTGGACACTTCAACCAATAGAAACCGTAGAAAAAGCTGACTTTACATTTAGTTACATTACAAGTTATATTTTGTTGTAGTTACCATTTTGGAGATACCAGGTTTTGTAACAATAAAATAGTGACAATATAGCTTTAGACAAAAATTTACCCCCCCCCCCCCCCAAAGTTAAATGTTTCATAATATAATATAATATAATATAATATAATATAATATAATATAATATAATAAGGTCACATTTCCACAGGTCAAATTTAATTTTTTATCTTTTTCCAATATGTCAAATTCAGCAAATAAACAGTAATTATTAAATTGTGTTCAAGTGTGTTATAAGAAGTATACTTATTTTTACTTAATTTTACAAAATATATACTCTGATTGTATTTATATGTTTGAATATGTACATCTAAATTCAAATGTAAAATATGTAGATATTTTATCTCTTCCTTTGACTGAAGTTAACTGGATTCATCCTTATTACATGAAATTAGTTGGTAATATGTAAAATATACTGTAAAAGTTGAAGCAGTCCGGTTTAACTGAATGTGGTTCATCACTTTAACATCACCTTTAATGTAAATATCAATATGTTAGTTTTAGTCTGACTTTTTGAATGATTTTAATAACCAATTAGTCATCATAGTTGTGCTGTTTAATGATTCCGGTCACATTCCGCTCATTCTGTGTCTGTAACCTTGCAGACAGTCAGGAACAGCTTAATGAATCCATAGTTAATCAATAAAGGTCTTATTCAGTCCAGGAAATAGCTTAAAACTGTTTATCTCAGCTGTGTTTGAGTATTGACTCTATAATATATACCTGTATACGCTATATAACTTATATACACCTACATATACCTGCATACCCTATATTAGAGTATATACAAACTAATATAAATACAGTCAAATATAACAAAAAGGTGAGAATAAGAAGAATATAGTTAGTGGTTCTTGACTTCTCAGTTTGCTCCAGCCGTCGCATGGATCCGCTCAACTCCATCAGAAGTGCCAGATTTAACTTAAAGGGGAATTCCACTGATTTTTCCACTGATGTTTCTGCATGACTCAGTCGCTGAGGTGTAAACAAAGTCATTTAGAGTGTTTCGATGTAAAACTGATTCATTGTAGAGAAACTTACCAAATCTTAATGGTGATGATGGGAACACAATGTCTGCAATACAAATGCATCCATTTTATGTACAATTCAAGACCACTGGTGAACCTAAACGTCTTTTGTGTTTATATATGTATGATGCAGCTGATGATGAAATAGTGCTGAAAATTGAAAAAAATAAAATCTTTTTTTTTGGGCACTGTTAAGATATCTGATTCCTGTCACCATCACTGTGAATAATTCTGACTTAGTAAGTTTCTCTGGAAACGAGTATTTCACACCATACCACTCTAATGACTTTTAAAATTGGTAGAATTGCCCAATTGGTAAGTGGTTGGGCTGTGACTGTAAATAAAAGACAAAAGGGTTTTTGTACAGCACTGTGTGTGTGTGTGTGTGTTTTGGTAGTGTGTTGTAATGTAAATAATGATTTACTGGTGCGTCCGTTCTGGTAAAGATTGGACCCCAGACTTTCTGCTGCCTTCATGATTCCTTTAATTGTTTTACAGGTTGTGCTGATTTGTGCTGATTGTGTTGAACAGGTTAATATAATGTTTTAACCTTTAAACAAAGGAGAGAGAGAGAGAGAGAGAGAGAGAGAGAGAGAGAGAGAGAGAACAAGAGAGTGAGAGAGAGAGAGAGAGAGAGAAAAAGAGCGAGAGAGTGACAGTGAGAGAGAGAGAAAGAGAGAGAAATACAGAGAGAGAAAAAGAGAGAGAACAAAGAGTGCGAGAGAGAGAGAGAGAGAGAGAGAACAGGAGAGAGCGAGAGAAATACAGAGAGAGAGAGAAAGAGAGAGAAAAGGAGAGAGAGAGAAATACAGAGAGAGAGAGAAAAGGGGAAAGTGAGAGAAATACAGAGAGAGAGAGAAAAAGAGAGAGAGAGAACAAGAAAGAGAGAAAGAGACAGAGAGAAAGAGAGAGAAAGAGACAGAGAAACCAAGAGAGAGAGAGAGAGAGAGACGTTATACAGGAAATGGTTTGGAAACAGCAAGATTGCCATTGTAGTTCCTGTTTAAGAAATTCAATTTACTGATCTAAGCCGTCTTAACAGATTCGTTTGTGGACGGGTCACGTCGGTCCAGTCCGTGTTTCGGTGATTTCACCAAATAATCTCAAAAATTTGTTTGTGTTCTCATAAAGTAGCTATAATAAGGAATAACGGCGTTTTACAGTTCGCCCAGTTTAAGCCCAGCCTGGAACTGCTTTGCCCTTGTTGCTGTTTTTGAGAGATGAACTTATAAAATACATTTGAAAATCTTTGCATGTGTTTATTACTGGATCATTGACGGTCACGCGGCTTTACACATTTGTTTTCGTGAAATTGTAATATGAAATAACGAGCATGTTGTTCCCGAATGCGGAAAAAGAGACAGAAAGTGAGAAAGAGAGAGAGAGAGAGCCAGAGAGAGAGGAGAGAGAGAGAAAAAGAGAGCGAGAGAGAGAGAGAGAGAGAGAGAGAGAGAGAGAGAGAAAGTGAAATTTGATTTTGAGATTGAAGGAATAGTCCATGTTGCTTTTTAAGTTTTTTTTTTTTTTAACAAATGCTGAATGCTATAATGATAATTATAATTAATTGCTATTATTGTGTATGTTGTATCATATCAGTAGGTGTAAACTCCTCCCAGGGTTAAGGTAGATCCGCTAATGAAAACGGAAATACAAGTGTGTGTGTGTGTGTGTGTGTGTGTGTGTGTGTGTGTGTGTGTGTGTGTTGTAACTGCTCTGTCTCCCAGTTGGAGAAGGAGACAGTTCTGAAACGCTTCAGTCTGATGCACAGTTCTAGTCAGAGCCCTTCGTTTTAAAGCTTGGCTTTATTTTAGGACGGTTTATGGAGCTGGTCATGTTGTTTCCAGCACTGTTGATTGATTTACTCTCTACTGAAGCTGGTAATGAACTGATGAGCAGCGAATCAGCAGCACTGGACTTCAAAGACCAGATCTAAAAGGAGATACAGAATTGCAGCAGGATAGGAATGGAAAAAAGGAGGCGGAGTCTAATTTTTGTTTATGAGGGATAATTAAAATTAAATAACATTTCAGACATGTGTACTGTACTTTACCCACATAAAGTTTAATTTTCATTTTTTTCAGGGCGATAATCTTTGAGTAAATCAACTGCTGGCATCTGATTAGCAGATTGTGATTTAATTATATGGTCCCACTTTGTAATAATAACTGTAATAACTGTGTAGTTACACATTAATAACACCCCTAACAACAAAGTAACTACTGGTACTGTATTACTATTACAGACTGATTACATTAGTGCAACTTATGTAATTACACATGTTAGATCAACTTCAGGTAAAAAGCGTGTAATTACATGTAATTGCAGTAAAAACAGATGCGTATAAACATGTTATTACATTAGCCACACTACTGTGATCCATGAATACAGCAGCAGTACTTTTGTTGAGTGTGTTATTAATGTCTAATTACAAAGTTATTAAGGACATGTAATCACAAGTTGCACTACTGTAATCCATTTGTAACTGAATACTTTAGCAGTTGTTAGACTGTTGATGAGTGTGTTATTAATGAGTAATTACACAGTTATTAAGGACATACAATTACATAAGTTGCACCAATGTAGTCCATTTGTAACCGAGAATACAGCAGCAGTTGTTAGGCTATTGTTGGGTGTGTTATTAATGTGTAATTACACTGTTATTA
This sequence comes from Brycinus macrolepidotus, assembly GCA_037974445.1. Classification (NCBI taxonomy): domain Eukaryota; kingdom Metazoa; phylum Chordata; class Actinopteri; order Characiformes; family Alestidae; genus Brycinus; species Brycinus macrolepidotus. Next base: position 21,024,909 of record JBBPCZ010000034.1, read on the forward strand.
AGGTCATTTATACATACATTTTGAAACTCAACACCCAAACAGTGATTTAAAATTGTAAAAGATAATAGATTTAAAAAGAACAGATAAAAGCTCTTAAATACATTCAAGAAACTCTTGCCATATATATATATATATATAGTTATTTTTCTTTTTGTAAAAATGAATCACTTCTGTTTCTCAGGTGCTTTAATCTAATTTGGGAGGATTTTGTTTTGTAAGTATTAATGAGTGTTCAGGACCAAAGACCCTCATTAAGACTGTAATACTTTGTGAAAGGTGGTGGTGTTTTTAACTCTGATGGTTTTGTGTCACCAAAGTCAAAATTATTCATTAGAATTAATTGCATTTGTTTCTTTCAGCTGTAATTTAGTATGAATTAATTTTATTGGGAGGGAGAGAAGGAATGCTGTTAAATGTTCCTGTCTTAAACCACCCATCCAGAACTCATGCTTATAAGTAGAAGATTTGATATTTTATTTGAAGTTGATGAAAAGTTGTTCATTTTTTTAACTGAAACTTAAGTTTTTTAGTTTAAATTGTTTTTGCTGGAAGCATGACTCTACTCTCTTAATACTGAATGTGAATCAAATGCAAATGTAATTCAATGCATTATTATATTTGAAAATGCAGGAAAAAAATGTGATTTTAGAAATGATCAAAAATGTTATAAAAAAGGGTAATATTTGATGCCACTTTATAAGACCACCCTTTTAAAAGGTTTATGAATGCTTAGGTTATTAATAGTGATTAATTCCTAAACACCTGAAAATAATTAATAAGCCGTTATAATACATAAATAAAAACCCTAACAGTGGGCTGCTGTGATAAATATGAATATGCGATGAAGCAGATGGTTGTAACCGACAGATGAAAAATTATTTATGTTTACTGATTACATTTTTATTACCTAATTATTTGCCATTTATAACCCCTTTATAATGCCTTTTATTGTTAAGCACATAATATCAAAATGAACACAATTTAGTGCTAAATTCTGCTTCAAGCAGAGAAGTGAAGAAAACAAAAAAAAATTATATTTTTCTTCTTTATTACTTTTGTCTGATAAAAAAAGTGATTGAATTTCTTTGTTGTGGTTCAGAAATATGTTTTAAAAAAATTTCTTCATCCTGCAAATAAACAAACAAACAAACAAATAAATATTTATCTGTCTCTCTCTATATATACATGGGATAAAGAATCCCATTTTTTTGTATCTTTATATTTATATATGCAGTACTGTGCAAAAGTCTTAGGCACCTGAGAAAATTTTATTTAAAAGCTGTTTGCTACTGGGCAGTTGTGTTAAGTTAGTGTTAAAAAACTAATATCACAATAAATACAAATAACATTAATACAGTAAACCATAGTTTCATGTATGGCAAAGTGTTTGCTTGACCATTTCCAGACCTCCTTCCTCATGGAAGCCCAGTGTTATTTGTACCTTCCATCAAATCCCTGGGTTGGCTCCTTTTACTTCATTAGATTAAATTAGGTGTGTTGCTTACGGAACTTAATAAATCCACACAATGACTGGAGACAGAGAGCAGAAATCTGGAACCAAACCTGTGGTTCTTCTAACCAGCTCACAAAATAGCAACTACTTTTTGGAAAAAAGATATCTTGATACTTTTTACTGCTTTCTTGTTTGTTTGCATTTATTCTGATGTTCTCTTGTATTTTTGCTGGCAGAAACAAACCCACTGCTGATATAAATGGTTTCAAACAATTTGCACAGATGCCTAAGACTTTTGCACAGTACTGTGTGTGTATATATATATATATATATATACACAAAGTTATAGAATTATACAGTATAAAGTATAGAATTATACAGTATAAAAATAAAAAAAACTGATTGCATGTTTTAACATGTGAAACAGAAGTTGTTTACATGAGATTAAAAACATCTTTCATGGCAGCTCTCCTCCAAGCGATATTGTTGTTTTGACTGCTTGATTCTTTATGAAGGGAAAATGTGCAGAGGATGAGATTTGAAGTTTTTTCATCTTCAGATGTAAAATACTAATTAAACACCTTCCTCTGTCGATCCTCGGCTTCCTCTGTTATGGTTAAAAAAGGAGGTTGCCATAAAAGCACTGTTTCTTCTCAGAATTCACCCACTGGAGTGATCCTGAGTACACGTGAGCTTAAACATCGCAACAGACTCTGTCATATGTTTTCTGGAGATTAGACCGCCGTCAACACTGGAGATTCCACTGTGTTTAAAGACCACCTAATATCTCTCTGTTCTTAGCTGTTTACGAAGAAGGGCCCGGACTGGAGCGTCACTCAGGTGTGAGATACCTGCGTGGTTGAGTGTTAGAGAGCTGGTCTGGACCAGCCTGAAGAGGCTTGTCTCCCAGCGTGCTGGGATTAGTGCTGTGGAATGACTGGATCAGATGTGGATTAGGAAGGGAAGGGGGCTTTCCTTTGTTACACCACCGCGCCGCCTTCAGAGGTCCGCCGACAAAACAGGGCTCCCAACATGTGACATACGCAGAAAGACCCGGGGGAGAATGTTATTCTCCTACAAACTGAAGTACCAAAACATGTTCTTTTTTGGGTACCTAAAAACATGCTTTAAAGAAGCAATTTGAAATATGTGGAAAAAACTGCTTTTTACCTACTTGTTTAAAGAACTCCCAGGTTTCAGTCCAATCAAAGGGAACCAATGATGGTTCTAGACTGGGTATGGGTTCTAGACCCAGTTTGTGGAAATCTGTAGTTTCCTCTCCTTTTAGTTGTTGTATGTAAACGGGGTTCCATTTGCTTCCCAGTCTATACAGTCCATTTATAGACAGTAGGCAAAAACAACAGCCAGTTTAAAATGGTCTGTGTTGTTTTGTGATCTCACAAAAACCAACATATTTACATAGCCAGGGCAGAACAGAGACTATGTATCTATCTGTCTATCTATGTATCTATGTATCTATCTGTCTGTCTGTCTGTCTGTCCGTATGTTTTGTCTGTCTGTCTGTCTGTCTTTCTGTCTGTCTAGGGACTGTCTGTCTGGACTAGGGAGCGAATTGATTGCTTGGAAACAGTGTTTACATACAACAACTAAAAAGAGAGGAAACTACAGATTTCCATGAATTGGGTCTAGAACCCATTCTAGAACTGGTCTAGAATCATAATTGGTTCCCTTTAATGGGCTAAAACCTGGGAGTTCTTTAAACTTGTATGTATATGTATATATATGCAGCATTTTTAATTGATGAAAGCTAATTATGAAATGAATGCTGATTGTTTTTGGTACATAAAACCACACATATGATATAAGTCGACCTCAGGGAAAAAATAAAGTACAAAAATGTAGGAAATGGGCTCTGCCTAGCTTCTTCCTATAACCATACATCCAAGCCAGGAACCATTGAGGAACCTTTATTTTGTGTATGGCACGGAGCAGTAAATCTTTCCCGGCTGTCTGAGCACACGCCTCGGCTGTCTGAGCATGTGTCTCTGTTAAACAAACACTTTTTCCTGCCTTTCCTTCCATGATCTTGCCGTTTATGAAGCTCCGGATTTAGTCCTGAGGCCAAAAGGAGGGGGGGTAAATTGGCCCCGGGCAGCAGTGGGTGGTCCTGGTGTGACAGTTGCCCCGGTACTTATGTATCCATCTTGTTCAGAGAAGCTTCGGACGCTGGCCTTTTGAGACCGGCCTGCTTCTCCATCAGCCGCCGACTCGGATTTTATGACCATCTGCCGGCCTGTTGCTCAGACAGCGTGGCTAACCTTGGGACTTCCTTTGAGTGATGGCCCGCCGCGTTTGACCCGTGCTTTCCAGGTCATGACCTTCACCTTATTTCCTCGCATGCGGCCATTCCGACAGCAGGGTTAAGTTTATCTGATACCCCCGCTCAGCCTTGCTGCGGAGGGCCGGGTTTCGGCGCGCAGGCCACTTAGCTTTGATGCTCCGGTTTCGGCTCTGACCCTGCTCCATCCTCACCAAGCCTGGGTCCATCTGGACAAGGCCCTCACTTCACTTCCCTCCCACCACCCACACAGTAGCCTCCCAAGCAGAGAGTCTGCCTTAAACTCACTTTAACTTTCCCCTACTTAATGCCATAGTTCAGAAATCAAATTTCCTTCTACCCTGAGGGCAGTCAGTCAGGCCAGGGCTGCTGCTTAAGTTCTGCACTGGAGCTTCAAAGGCTAATGTAGCTAACAAGCAGGGGCAGCTTGTATCCCACCAGTTAGCACTGAGCAAACTACATGCCTTAATTATTAAACCCTTGTTTGTAATAGTGAGCTCAGACTTGTGGTTTCTCACAGTAGTATTAGTCTGAATTTTTCCATAGTTTTGTCCATGTTTATAGATAATAATACATAATACAGTGTCAGAAACCACATAAGCAAGTCTGTTAAACGTTACTGAACAACTCAGTGCACACTGAGACAAGTGTGTGATGTTTTAGTATTTGCACGATGCTAGCTGATCCGGCATAAGCTTCGATTACTTGTCAGCAGTGGTTGAATTGTAAAAAAAGGATTAAAATGACAGCTAAGTCCAAAACGTCCATGTCAACTTTTAGTTTAAATCTGAGATATCACATATGAACAACATCTGTAATTGACAATCAAATGACAACATCTGTAATACACCAAACATAATGGCACACAAAACAAATGGCATGGGAGATTTCCAAATCGAATGATTTTTTCTTCTCTTCAGATCAAGCTACATACTGAACATTTGTACGTTTTTGGCTGAGCCATTGCTTCTAATACATTTTGAAAATGGTTGAAATCTATATTTTCCTGAGGTCTGGTGCATGCAGTCATAGACATATGCTATAAACATAGCACTTTTTGTTTAAGTTTACCTGTAATTTCACATATTTTTGTGAAATATGACTAATATGACTTTTAGTTTGGAGTTTAAAGGTCTCTCTCCATTTAAGGAGAAATGAGCCTCATGTGACTGTGCATTGCCAGGATGGCTACTGAGTGGTCAGACTTTCCTATAAGGACTCTGATGCCATGTCCTGGTCAGTGCTGTGGATGCAGGTTGGCCTTATGTGCTGGATTCCTCCAGGCTAGCAGGCTAGTTTTCTAGTTCCTCTTTGTGATTCTACAGTGGAAGAAAAAAAAAAAACATGCAGAGTTTCTTGTTTTGGTCGCAGCCGTGACTTTCCCCGGGGAGCTGGTGTGGAATCTGGGAGGCTCTGGTGTCTGGACTCTTCAGAAGTCTGTCGAATCTGCTGGTGGCGCTGGGTGCCAAGAGGACGAGCGCATCTCTGCCAGATTCCAGCTTCCGGCCTGCTGCCTGGTGTTTCTAGGAACAGGCTGCGCTGGAAGTGAGACTGCCTCGTCTGGATCAGATAGAGAAGGGAGGAGTGTGTGTGTGTTCCGAGTATGTGTGTGTGTGTGAGAGAGAGAGAGAGAGAGAGAGAGAAACATTGTGCTATAGAAACACAGCACTACGCTGTCAGCCCAAAGAACATCTGGGTTTTCCCCCTCGACAATGCTGACATGGATACGCTGTGAGGACGACAGAAGGACATTCACTTTCAGGGAGAGAAGAAGGCAGGCTCAGAGAGATGGCGCGAGCGAGCAAGGGAGAGAAAGGGAGAGGGAGGGAGAGGAAGGGAGAGATAGGAGTCTTTACTCATTGAGTAGAGCTATTAGGGGTGTACAAATACACTGATTCTTTATGACGTCCTGATGCAGTTCAGCTGCATTCCACCAATGACATTGAATTGAATTGATTATAATCAATCATAATCCTAATTGATAATAATTTTAGGATAATATTTTAAGATATTCTCAAATGAAAGAAAACCCTGAAAGCTTATATTTGTTGTCCATATTCCTCAACTGTATTATTAAGTCCACCGGCCAGGGTTTGTATTCAGTGTATTTTTAAGAATAATTCTGAATCAAACCAAAATAAGTGGGTTGAATTACAGCACTGTACAAAAGCTGTCCTTCATTTGGTATGTTGAGTAGATTAAATTAAAGAAATTGGAACAAATGTTTTACTGCGACAGGCTGCAAAGTGTCTAAAGATACAAGGAGCCTAGATAAAGGAGTTCCAACCACT
>JBBPCZ010000034.1:21035842-21053476 GCA_037974445.1 Brycinus macrolepidotus
ATATAAACATGCATGTATATATATGGAATTTCAGGAGGATGCCCAGAGACTGTTATGCTGTCTTGAGCTCCTGAATACCTGTGCCATCAGGTTAGCGTCCCAGTGCTTAGTTGTAGGCCTGTTATGATCATTAAATGTTAGCTGATTATTAATTTGCCAATATAAATTGTTGTGTCCAACTATTTAATTTTTTTAAGTCATTCAATGGCACTATTAGTACAAGCCTAAGGTGGCACAATCTTGCTTTTTAGCTGATGACAGAAACAACTCAAATAAACAAACAGTACTCACTGCTGCCCTAAAGGTGGTATTAGTAAATATCAGTAAACAAACATTACTCACTTCTGCCCCCTAAAGGTGTTTTAGTGGACAGCAAATTGACAAACATTTATTTACCATAGCACTAAATGTGTTATCAACAAACATCAAATAAACATGTTTTACTCACTGCTACCCTCTAAATGATTTTAAAAACTAACAGTAATAAAAGACAACAATGATAAAATAACTGTCGTATGAAGATCTAAAAGGATACTAAAGTTACCGTGGGTTTCACCTTGTCAGTGTATCATTAAAATATTGTTTTAAAAAAGCTTTAAAAAGCTTTGATACACACTGAAATCACTTTACTACATCCACCATATTCAGACAATAACACCCAAGTAGATGTGGATTACATCTTGTACTAGCTTTATTGCTTATAGTTTTAATATTGTTAGATGTTTGCGTATTAGGATATTTGAACCATTTTTGTTTAAAATGTGTGCATTTGAAAACCAAAGGCTGTTAAAATGCTCATGATTAGTTCTATCATCGTGAGTCAATGCAGCAGTACAGCATCACTTTCTGTATAGAAAGAAACTCACCCCAGACTTTCTGAAGGTTTAACACTAACTTGATACCAAAAGCATGTAGAAAATTGATATGAAATAGTTCATTGAAACAAGTGGAGAATTCTGGTGGAAAGTCCTGATTCTGAGCCACATGTGTGGTATAAGAGCAGGTATTTCATTAATTCATATTTCACTGAATTAAATTATGTCTGTTCTGATTTATTTTATAATACCAAATTATATGTTGCCATGTTTTGCCCATTTCAAATGAAAACAACTGGTATAAAGAAGTGCAGACTCAAACCTGTCATTGCACAGTAGTGTATCAGTGTAGTTCATTACATACCTCTCTATGTAATTAATTACATAATCACATTTTCATACTGAGCCCTAATGACATTAATAATCTAATGGCCTGGAATTTTTCCCATTAGTGTAAACAGCAGGCAGACCAGCCAGGCCTGTGGATTGTTGCTGATAACTGTCCTTCTTAAAGCACTCATTGGTCAGAAGCTTTGCAGTGTCCCAAAACTTGTAAAGACCAAATTTGGAGCAAGTGATTGGTGGGTGCGTCTATCATTTGCTCAGAATGAATCAAATCCGCTCCTAATAAAAGGGTTCCGCTGTTATTTGGGAAACTCGCCGCAGAATGTGAAATATATTTGTGGCCTCTTGACACAATTCATAGTGGACACAATGGATATACAGTAGCAGTAGTTGCGAGCTGAATACCAGGGCTTAATGCTTTACTTTCTGAAACAACGTGATGGATCTGCTGTGTAAGAGCTGTGGATTGTGCCTCTAACAGTCATCGGGACAGAACAGTGGGCTTTAGCCTTTTTGAAATCGTACCAGTGAATCTACCAGCTATTGTACATTCCCGGCGAGTTGCATCAGTCATTTAAGAATCCAGGGAGAAGAATGGGCCTTTTTGCTCGGCTCTTCTCCTTTTTTTGAGAGGATATCTAATTATCTTCCTGTCTGGTTCCTCTCGAATGCTGAATAAACATCCCTTCTTCTTGTTAAATTCCACTTTAATTGGGACACAGCTAGCCTGTATGGTGGAATAATGCATCGGGTTTCATAATTTCAGATTAAGAAGGCATAAAAATTCCAATATGGCTGCTGGTGTCTAGCACTGACCAAAGGTCTTTAGAACTTGAGGTCTAGAACCTCCTGTGTTGGGTGTTTTTATTCATCTCAAAAGCTAAGAACTTCAACAAAACTCCTGTTCTGTGGTGTCCATTATTTATTTGCCAGTTCAGGTACTTCGTTCGGAGCTCCGCATGCTTCTCTTCTCACCAGACACCAAGCGGCGCAGCTGGGTTACACCGCTAAAGTTCAAAAGACTTTCAGCATAACTGATGCCCCATTGAGATTCCTGTGGCCGACCCTGACCTTAAACAGCAAATTCCTAGTCAAGTTAAAGTTGTGAATCAAGGCTGTCCCTATTAAGGTCATTGAAGAGTGTTTGGTCTTTCTTCAAGATGGAAGTCTGGGAGAAAACCGGTGATGGGACTTCCTTAAATACTTAATAAGAAGTATTCTTACACAGATGAAAAACGAGCGCATGATTATGCATAGGCTTTAAGTCAAATGGTTTAGCCTTTGCTGAGGCGTCCCATTTATAAAGTCCCACTAACGATCACAATCTCAGAAAGTTTGCTTCACCAAATGCTGACGCTGCGCAACATCATCACATTAACCCTTAGAACACGAGTGACATGGATCCGTGTTGGAAGCGCAACAAATGGTAAATTGTCGTCATACGGCAAAACAGCTCCTTATATGGAAGTTACCCCAGTTTGTGTTGATGCTTGAGGTGTCACACATCATGCTGAGCTTTCTTTGGTGTTCTTATGTCACGTAGAACCAAAGTTATTGTTATTTAAAAACATGTAATAATAATAAAAACCACTGCTGGGGTTTTAAAAACAGTGTTACATGCAAATGAACATAAAGAACAAAAATGAACAAATTTCTTTTATTTTAGGTCTTAGAAACAAACAGAAAAAACACAAGATCTTTGAACCTGGGAGAACTTTCAGGATAGTCTCCGCCCACAAGTGGACGGGGAAAACCCGCAGAGGGAGGGGGTCCAGAGAGCGGCCGAGCAGCGGCGCGCAGAGTGAAAGAGCAGCAAACGGCGAGCGTCTAGAAGAACAAACACCGTTTTTAGACTGTTTTACACCATTTATATTTACTGAAGACTGATTTTAATGATACACTCTGATTTCTTAGGGTTATCAGTGTCTGCCTTCCGTTTTGGCCGCAAATGAGAAAGATTTCAGGCCGTTAGATGCTATTAATGTCATTAGGGCTCAGTATTAAAATGTGATTATGTAACTAACGATATATTGTGAGGTATGTAATGAACTACACTGATACTTAGTTTACATTTTGCAATGACAGGTTTGAGTCTGCTCTTCTTTTTACCAATTGGTTTCATTTCAAATGGGCAAAAACATGGAAACTGTGATTAAAATAGAAGGCAATTCACATTGTAAAGAATGCACCCCCTAGTTTTATTGGCCAGTACTTCTCTCAGATTAACAGAGTGTTTTGATTTCAAGTGCAGACACTCAAACGGGCTACCAAAATAGATGCGAAGCAAAATCATGTGCCCTCATGCACCGGAAACCCCTCCTGAACGAGCGTTTGAGTTAATTCTATCGGGAAGTAAAAACTGTTGGAACAATATTCACCTAGAAGAGTGTGAGGTGTGTGTAGGTGTGTTTGAACAGTTCAGGTGTTTCTCGTTGAAAAGCTGATCAGAGTGAGAAGCAGGTTCACACAAAACCGTGCAGCACTGAGAACAAAGTGAACTCACCCACACGCCCAGATTTCTGATCCTTTGAGGTGATTAGATGATTATTGGGCTCAGGGATAAAAGTCTGTGTGGGATCACAGTTTTTACCAGATTTTACAGGGTTTTCATTTCCCATCTCCTTAATTTTATTACAGATAGACTGACAGGTATGATTATGTTTCATGAACGACCCGACTACATACTGCTTGTGTAATTTTAAGACATTCACATTATGAACGATGGCCTTCCAGTGCACCCTGTACAGTCAAACCAGTCTAGATTACAAAGTGCTCATTTAAAGTCAGCCAGAATGGGAAATCATAAAACATTTTCCCCTCGCACTGTGACGTATTTCTGAGGGAAACGCAGTATCAGGGAGGGTGACCTCTATGATAGATGGAGGCAAGAGGAGGAGGTGAAACGTGATATTATTGCTTAATATTGTTTTACCCCACCCGCACAGTTAAGGAATTGAAACTCAGAGGATGTTTCAGAGGCTGCTAAGAGTTGCTAAACTTCAACAAAGGCTTTATAGGGAGGTCTGTTCACTCTTGGCAACACCCCAGTCATACAAGACCTTCTGTCTCTGAGACCTATAAACCCTGAAGTAAAACCACTGGTAAAATCTGACAAAAATAGTATACTAGTTAGATAGTGAAAATATACTAAAAAATCATGTTATGCAAGTGAATTTTTCCACAATGGGGGGAAAACAACCACTGTGTTGAACATCACAGCCTATCCCAGTTAGTTTTAAATCGCATTATGCATTATATTACATTATGACATTATGCAGTGATCTCATGCATGATACTTGACATGACCAAGGACCACGTCTAAAAAGATTTTAACACTTTTACTTCTGGTAAAACACACAAAAGGAAGATCTGTGGACAAGTGCTTTGTTCTGCATTTGGACAATAATAAGAAACTTGTATAGTAATACTGTATATGATAATATTTCTTCAAAAATACATTTGTCCTCACATTTTGGGTTCCTGTGGTGGTTCCTGCAGGAGGATTCTCCTGCAGTGGGATTTTTTTCTACAGTTTGTCTCCCATCATTGTAATTTGCCTTCGGGTTAAACAATTATGTTCATGAGCCCAAACGAACATGCGGGGAAATCCTGGCATGTAAGCCTCAGACGTGTAGAAATGTTGTTGTATCATAATTTTCAGATGTAATTATATCAATTGCATAAGTAGTTTTGTAGTAAATTACTGTGATTTTAAGGAATTTCTTTCTGCAAAGCAAGACTTTACACACAACACTAACATATAATCAGAATCAGATCATTATAAAATATTTATCTTTTACTTATTTAAAGTTTAGAATCTGTGTATTCCTTGACTTTCTCCACTTATCAAAACAGGGATTTTCTAATAGGTGATTTTTACTTTACTCAAAATGCATGTAATGTATCTGCAAAAGGATGTGGAGCAGCAGTTCATAGTTAAGTGTAACTCACAGAAGCTACAGAGGCGATGTCGCACACACCTCCAAAATCTTAATCATACACCATCTGATTCTGTGGAGCTGCTGAATGGCCATCCCGAACAACACTCAGCCTGAACGAGAATGACATCAAAATGTTTGTACGACCCACCTTCAGAATAATACAAAATCAGTGAAGGGAGTAGAGATATCACCGCGAGGCGTATTGTATTTATCAAGGTATGGTGACTTAACATGTTAGCTTGTGGGTTAGATCAGAACACTATGAAGCTCAACTTTTGTTTCAGATGTTGTTGATAATTTACTGTATAATTTACCTTTTTCACCTTATCAAAAAATGCATGGAATCGAAACGCCACTGTATTTCATCTATAATGAACTCTGTGCACCCCGAGAAGTGGGTTTTTGTTCATGAAGAGTGACAGGGAAATGCAGGAAAATGACTTTCCTATGTAAACATCTGCTCACATCTGACACTTATGTTCAAAGAGACGCTGAAATATGATTGCTGTATGAAGCAGGTTTTATGTCATAATACATTTTTACGGACTATTTCCCATCCTATCTCTATCCCTTAGAATTAAACAGGCTGAGCCTTTAAGACTGATATATAGAATTGAACTGTATTCTGATTGGCTGTCTTGCACTGTGTTTTATTAAACACTCTGTATAACTTTCATCTGAGTGGGTGGGTCGATGTAGAAGTGCAGGTTTTTGTGACATCACAAAATCATTGGAATCAAAGTCACCTCATGGTAACTTATTCATTGCTTCATTCTGATCAATATTTCAGCTGAGAGAGAAGGAGAGAGACAGAGAGAAACAGATGGAAAGAAAGAAAGAGAGATGTATTAGCCAGGATTAGAACCTCAGAACGTGGAAAACTGCCTCTCCGGAAGAGTTTGATGACCCGACCTGTATCTGTTCTCTCTATTCTGAAAGAGATGGAGAGAAAGAGATAAATTTGGAATTTATAGGGAGAGAGAGAGGAGGGAGAAATTGAGAGAGTGAGAGGGAGAGAGAGAACTAGAGAGAGGGAGAGGGAGAAAGAGAGAGAGATGAGGGAGAAAGTGACAGCGTGGGAGAGAGAGGAAGAAAAAAGAGAGAGAGAGGAAGAGGGAGAGAAAAGAGGGAGAAAGTGAAAGAGAGAGAGGGAGAGAGAGGGAGAGAGAGAGAGGGAGAGAGAGAGGTTTTCCCACACAGGGACGGCAGCAGTTCTGCTCATTCCCATCCATCTCAATGTTTCACGGCCTGGAAATCCCCGCACTGCACAAAGAGCCAAATTTAATACTGCACCTCTGCAGGCGCAGGAGGCTCCCCTGGCCACCTTCCATACCAGAGCCACTTTTGTCTCGGAAACCTTTAGGGAGCGAAGCAATTGTTGTGGTCGCGCAGCCTGTATTTTAGCCAAGTGCAGTGGATACACATTACTTGTTGTCGATTAGGAGGAAACATAAACTCACGTTTTGCTCTCGATTCCTTTTCTTTGTGGACATTCAGTCCTGCACTCGCCGGATCCTTTCGGAGGGTATCAGTGTTTGGGAACGCGGTGCTGAAGAGTCTGTGAGAAGGGGATAATCTGTGTAACCTGAAGAGCCGTCTCCTCTGCAGTCAGGTGCCATTATTTGCGTCAAACGTGTACAATCAAGCAGTTCTGTCACACACGCAGAGGAGAAGACTCCACAAGAAATGCAATACCCCGATCACTTCCTGTCATTAAATAACATGCAGCAGTGGGAAGCAACTGATTACATGTGCTTCAGTTATTCTAGTTATTTATTTGCAGAATTGATTATTTTATATATATATTTATATATATGTATATGTACAATATGTATAATCTCTTTCTCTCTCTCTCTCTTTCTCTCTCTATATATATATATATATATATATATATATATATAAAATGGTACTGGCTAGATGACTGGATCAGAACAACATCTCCAGAACAACAGGTCTTGTGTAGTGTTCCTGGTATGTGATGTTCAGTTGTCCAAAGAATGATTACTGGTGAATCAGGTCAGTGACTGGGTCATGGGCACCCAAGTCTCACTGATGTGCCTGGGGGTAGCTCATCTGGTTCAGTCCCACAGATTAGCTACTATAGTACTAACTGTTCATGCTGGCCATGTCAGAACACAAAGTGCATTACAGCTTGCTGCATATGGGGCTGCATAGCTGCAGACCGGTCGGAGTGCCCATATTGACCCTGACCATTGCTGAAAGCACCTACAATGGGCGTGTGAGCATTAGAAAAATGATTGCATAAATTGTTCAGGAATAGCTTGAGGAATGTGACAAAGAGTTCAAAGTGTTGACCTGGCCTCCACATTTTTTAGATCTCAATCAGATTGAGTGTCAGTGGGAAGTGCTGGACAAACAAGTCCGATCTATGGACCCACCTCGCAACTTACAGGGCTCAAAAGGTCTGCTGCTGTGGTGCAGATACCACAGCACACCTTCTGAGGTCTTGTTTAGTCGACAGCTCAGAGCTGTTTTGATGGCACGAGGGGGACCTAGACAATATTAGACAGGTGGCTTTAATGTTATGGCTTGTTTGTATATATTTACTAATAGATTTGAATCAGCTTCATTCTTAATGAGACAAACTAGCCAGCAGCTTATTTGTGTTTGTGACATGGATGTGTGCACGTGTGTGCATACGTTAGCAATAACTTTTTTGAATCCTTCTTCTCCTGTTGGCTGTAGAACTCTCCAGAACAGCTCTCTTCAGTGTGTGTGTGTGTGTGTGTGTGTGTGTGTGTGTGTGTGTGTGTGTGTTCCCTCCCGTCCCTGGCAGGGTGTGTGCATAATGAAGCTCTGTGTGCCGCTGTGGTTTTGAATGCACATCAGACAGCATCACGACGTACAGCTCCATATGCCCTGGGCCGCCGTGCTCACCACATCATATTTCCAGCCTGATGAAGCGCTCTGAGCCGCACTCCAGCCAGGCTCACACAGACCCGCGCTCGAAACAACAATTAAAAAAAATACAAGCAGGATCCTTTCTTTTGATGCCATGGTGCAATCATCTGTTTGATTACGGAGGGGAAGCGAGCGTTTTTCTCAGAATCACTTGTGCCAGGCAGCCCTTCATGTGGTTTTAGAGAGTTTTAATTTTTTTTTTTAATTCGTCGTAGGTGCAAATGGTAGAGGAGCAGAATTTTGTTGCAAACCGCTACCTGTTGATGCATGGATTACAGTGTAGCTTGTGGTTGAATGCTTTTACTCATTGTGGATGCAGAATGCTGTTAAAGTGTGTTTGGTGGTCAATACTAATCATTAACTGTCCGACAACTCGCGTGAGTGGGATCCATGACGGAATAAAAGGTGCATTGTCCTTTTGGCGTCTCTTCAACTTTAAAGCGGAAAAGTCCCATAGACGGTCAGGCCACCAGGTAGTCCATGTTTCTTTAATGATAATGTTTCCAGACATTCTTGCGATAATCAACAGGGCAAAGGAAAGAAACATTGCGGATTTTTGGGTTTGATAAAACAGTGTTTTCTTTATTCAGTCAACAGATCAGAAACATTTTGAATGAATTTCAATTTCTAATGGATTCAGGCCTGGGCAGATCTTGGAGATATGTGTCGGGCTCCTTCTAGTTCTGCAAAGAAAAAAAAAACTATTAGGTTGGAATATCCAGGACAAAATATACAAAATACCTACTTACTTCATAATCGTAGTTCTCCATATGGACTAAATAAGTCCTTTTACGTTTTGTTGCCAGAACGCTCAGTTCAGTTCAGCTAAATTCATTCCAGAATATGTTTAAATGATATTTAGTTAAGACCAGAGCAACACTTGTTGTTCCTCCAGTATTATCTTTTGTTCAACAGGCGTGCAACCCATTATGCAAATGATTATTTTTGTGTGCATTTGCGTACGGTTTTTACTTCCTTTTCTGTGTTTATTTGCCTGGGGCTCAAAATTTTAGGGGAATTCTGAGTCTCTGAGCCTATTTAAAGCACGTCTGTCAGCTCGCGCATGGCAGTTTACTACTCAAGTGTGTCTGGGCTCTTGTTTTGTTGCCACATCACCTGTTTCTGCCCAACCATCTTTCAAACCGGCCACCCAACAGCTGTGCGTCTGGCACTAGCTGAACCCAAAACAGTTTGTCCATCTGCTCTGCTGGTCTGATGCAGCTCTCACCTGCAGATGCCCAGAATGGCGGGTCAGTGGTCAAGTTAAAGATGCTTGAGCCACAAAATCCAGCCCGTAAAGCCCATTTATTAGGTACTTTTATTTGATACCTAACTGGCCATTTTTATCAGAATCACGTACCATGTAGATGCACTTTGTAGGTTGCACATCTGTTGATGTAATTTACTAACCACCTTCTATCCTGTCCATCAAAGAGAAATAGACCACTACAGGACCACAGCTGACCAGACATTGTGTGGATGGTGGTCCAAAAGTGACACATGGTTGTAGCATGGTAATGTGTAAACTACTGGTATTAGTGTTTGGCTTCTATAGTCACACTGTTGTTCTTCTTAAGTTTTTTATTATTTTCATTCGACCTGTTTCTTGGGGTCGCTCCTCGCCCGTATTGAATTTTGGCAAAATTCCAACATCAAAACGCCCATTAATATCCCGTGCAGAGAGAGAGAGTGAACGGGGAGAGAGAGCGGATGGTCGAGTCGCCTTTAAAATGAGGAGAAACAGATGTGGAGCAAAAACACACAGACAGGCAAGACACTAAAGCTCAGGTCGGTTATAAAAAAAGACATGTGGTTTAATTAAAAATAATGCAGCTACACGTTCAGCTGTCCTTAACCATAAATGGCTTGGTAAAAGACAGCAAGTTAGTGCCCCCTCAGTGGTTCAGTTGTAAAACCCTGGGCACTGAATCAGAAGATCGCCTGTTTGAGTAGATTTTTTTTTTTTTTTAACACAAACCCATCCTCCACTTAGCTGCACCAGATAGAGTCTTAGTATTTTTCTGCTGCTGAATCCAGACGTCAGTGCAGAATTTATGCTTGTTTCCCCACACTGGGTGCTCTCTGTTGAGGAGCCTGTGCAGGTTCTGGATCCCTGCTTGGTTCCTGCAGGTGCCAGTTTTAGAGGAAGCAGGACTGAGCCAGGCCTTGTGCTCCGGGCCCCCGGCCCTGCTGGACCCCCACTGGCCAGATGCAGGGCCGTCTCATGTGTTTGTTACAAATCTACTGGAATCCTCTTTTGATAGCAGACAAGAAATATAGCGACCCTAGGACAGGGGCAGGAAGCCTGGGTGAAGGCAGGCTGTATTTTGGAGAGAAGAGTCCCATTGTGCGGAGAGGGCGAATGACGGGGGGTGAGGGGGAGAGATTGGACAGTTCTGAGGGTCCCTCTGTCCCCTGTCCTGGACCAAGCACAACGCAGCCACAGTGGACAATATGGGCTCCTGAGAGGCTGCAGTTATGTAACCAGCTGCCCTCGCTTACTGATGCGCTCTATAGTAGTTCAGTGCAGCTTAAATACCAAAGGGTCACTGGGGATGGTGGGTAGAGGTCCAGTACAAGAATTATGGAACTTATGGAACGTAAGAACATGGCTAGTTTTTATTTTTTCATTATTATGGAATGGATAGATTATTCAAATATATGGATAACTCATTATAGCCTTTATTTGTGGAATCTGTCCACCTATTTGAATGGGAATATCAAAATGGAACAAACTGTGCATTATCTTGTTCGTTTTAAACAGATTTTTGGACAAGGATTTGGCATAGAGCTGGACCGGAAGCTGATGTTGTATCCTATGTTAAGCGTAGTGGCTGCATGCAAAAATATTAAAAACAAAAGGATACCATTCTGTAGGTCAACTGCAAGTGTGTTACTTCACAAAGGTCTAAAACACCAAGATAACTCATCAGTCAGGTACAAATTTTAAACTAGCCACATTCAATAAATGAATATTAAAAAGTCTGTGTTTCTTTTTCTTTTTGTGACAATTAGAGATGGATTGATCCCACTTTTTCATATACGTTGCTGATATTGAAATCTTCAGAACTGGCTGGTTTCAGCCTTATTTCATATATAATGAGCATCTAAAAGTAGTCTCATAAACAGTGTACTCAAACATTATACCCAGAGGATTAAGCACAGTTAACAGCATCCACAGTGTGAGTGTGTGCTGTTTCAGCCTACATGTATTACAGGGATTTTTCCACCTCTGATTCCAGCATTTTCTGCTTGAATCAGATCTGTGATATCTCTAATAACCAACACTTTCTTGCTCTTGTGCAGTTAAAAATGATATTTAAATAGCAGAAAAGGCTCAAATCCCATTCTACAAGCTAATTATATTTTTTGCAAGTGATATCTTAAATCTGTTCAATACATCCAATATTGTAAGAATATTACAGGATTATATTTCACTTATTTCAAAATGTTTTCACTTTATTTGCATTGAAACAATCGACATTTATCGTCATTTATTTATTATTACTCAAGACAAGTCAAAACTATTTGAAATAAATACTATTCTCCTATAACTCTCATAATGAGAAATATTAGACATATTGAAATATTAGAAATATTAGACAATTTCAGAAGATTCACTTGCCAAAATATAATTTTTTGCAGTGGGTTGGCCACGTCCATCACTTCTTTTGTTCCCATTAATGTCACAGCAGTAGAAGCAGCACGTAATTCTACCTAGTCTCTTCGAAAAGTAAGAAACAGCTTCTTATTTCAGTCACGACAGCAGTGTTTTTTCCTCTTTCACTTTCAAGATCTAGCTTTACGGTAATGTCTAAACCAGAGGTATATTATCTGCACCTCTCTCCCACCACTGGGCCTTTCAGAGCCACCAGGGGAATTCATCAGCCAGGGGAAACTTCTGCGAGCTCTCTCTCATCTCTCTTAAGATGAGACACTCCATACAAATGAGCCCTTGTTGGCGAGAGTGGCTCCTTTTACTCCTCGCCGTGTGCTACTGATGCCTCAGGACAGTGACGGACAGAAGCAAGTGTGTAGGTTTGGAGCATAAGAATCTCACCAGCGAAGAAGCCCTTATAACATCAGAATTAAGGCAGAGCTATAGGAGATATACAACCACTGCCAATCATCTGCACGTCCACTCACTGGGAACATCATCAGAAAAGCTCCGTCCATGCCTCTAACCCCTAAGATGACCTTGTGACCAGATGAAGGTGGTCTCCCTCTGCTAACACATCTGCCAGCTCATTTTCAAGTCTTTCTTGAGTTGAGTCAGGGAGTATTAGACCAGAGTCTGGACTAAAGGTACCATAGCTGAACATTTGGTAAGAGGTATAAATATATACCCACATCAAAAGTACCTGGCCCTCGGGAACAAGAGTGACATTCTAGAAACAGAAACCGA
This sequence comes from Brycinus macrolepidotus, assembly GCA_037974445.1. Lineage (NCBI taxonomy): Eukaryota > Metazoa > Chordata > Actinopteri > Characiformes > Alestidae > Brycinus > Brycinus macrolepidotus. Next base: position 21,048,271 of record JBBPCZ010000034.1, read on the forward strand.
AATCATTCTGGGGGGCATTTGAATATGACACTTTCAGAGTACAGAGATTTGAGAAGAGTCTGAAGAAATGTGCACAACTTCACAAATTCACCTTTAATTACATCCTCAGAGCTAAAGGCTTTACAGTATAGAAGGTTATTTTAGAACCCGGTTTGTCACCCCCTAGTGGTGGGAGGACTCAAATTCATCTTAAGTGGCCATTACTTACCAGAGTTTTCTGAGTTTTTGCAGACTTGGTGGTGTGATAGAATGAATTCCTTACTGTAAATGTGATGAGGGTCATTTTCCCATTTAGGAACATTTGTATGGACTTCAGTTAAAGGCTTGGTGCGGGTACTTGATGGCATTTTTGTTGCCTCCCCTTTGGAATATTACAATCCCTGCTGTCATCATGATGGTGTGGACGCTTTCTATGATGGAATTGTGTGTGTTTTCAGGTTTGGGCGAGCGAGGAGAGCAAGAATGGCTGAGCGGTTGCTGAGAGAAACACTAACAGTCGTGTGACATTTTGAAACAAATGCTGAGTGTTGCTGGTGAGCGAGTGTTCCAGCACTGGGCTCAAGGTCCTTTCAGAGAGAGAGAGAGAGACAGACAGACAGAGAGAGAGAGAGAGGATTGGAAAGTTGAAAAGAGAATAAGAGAGAGAAATACATATAGGGCAAATATAGTGCAAGAGTTGGAGGGATAGTGAAAAAGAAAGGAAGAGTGGGAGAGAGGATGGAGGGATGAAAAGAGAGTAAGAGAAAGTCAACAGAAAATAAAGATATGGTGTGAGAGATGCAGGGATAGTAAAGGACAGAAAAAGGGAGAGGGAGAATGAAATAGAAAGATAAGAAAGAAGGATGGAGAGACAGAGGGAAAGGAAAAGAGAGATGCAGTGAGAGAGGTGGACTTATAGAGGGAGAGAGATGCAATGTGAGACGGATGGAGAAATGCAGAGGGAGAGACAGTTGAGAAGAGAGAGAGAGAAGCGAGAGAGAGACAGTGTGAGAGAGAGTTGGAGAAAAAGAGAAAAAGTGAAAAAGAAATAAAGATATTGGGCAGGAGAAAGAGAAAGGGAGAAAGAAGGAGTGAGAGAGGAAAAAGAGGGATGGAGGGATGAAAGAATAAGAGAGAGCAAGCGGGAAATATAGATATGGTGTGAGAGGTGCAGGGATAGTAAAGGAGACAAAGAAAGAGGGAGAATGAAATAGAAAGATAAGGAAGAACGATAGAGAGATAGAAAAAGAGGGATGCAGTGGGAGAGACGATGAAATGGAGGAAGAGAGGTACGGTGTGAAATACGGAGGGAGAGATAGGAAGAGATGGGGAGAGAGATACAGCGTGAGACAGATGGAGAAGTACAGGGGGAGAGATACAATGAGGAAGATGGAGAGATAGCGCAAGAGAGATATAATAAGAAAGACTGAGAGTGAAAAACAGATACAGTGAGAAAGATAAAGAAAGCGAGAGGAGGAGAGAAATGGAGGGGTAGAGATGGAGAGATGGAAAGAGACACAAATAGAGTAAGAGAAAGTGTTATAGAGTGATAGAGAGGGATCCAGACAAACAGTGTGTGTGTGTGTGTGTGTGTGTGTGTGTGTGTGCGCGCGCGAATGTCTGTGTTTGTGTGTGTGAGTGAGTGAGTGAGTGAGATAGCAATGTGGTCGAATGGTATCCTTGGGAAAGTTTGCAGCTCTGTGTACGTATCTGGAGCTCAGCTGGGGATAAATACCACACGGGCTCGAGAGGAAGGCCGCTCTCGCACCCAGAACCTTCCGCAGGAATGTTTCACAACAAATGGAAAACGGCTGTGTCTCTCAGGGCCTGTCACCTGCTGAAGGCCCCTCACCTTCTCTGTGGGCCGTGCCCACCTCACCCTGCCCACACTGACCCTCCTCACCCACACCTGCAGACAGATGACCCTACAGACAGGCTTAAACATTACCATTCTAAGGTTTCGAATCAGGAGTCCAGGCTAATGAATGTAGCTGTAGAACTTTGGTGCAGCTGGTGGTCTGGCGGTTAGGGAGTTGCCCCTGCGATCAGAAGGTTGTGGGTTTGAATCCCAGGACTGCTCCCCTGGTGCTGTGTTCCTGGCTGCCCACTGCTTCACTTGGTTGAATGGGTTAAATACAGGGAATGAATTTCACACTGTTCACACTGTGTGCTGTGCTGTGTTCATGTATGCCAAATTGTCAGAAGCTGTAGAATGTCAGATTAATATGAATGCATCATATTTCCAAAGTGGTGAGTCTCAGGACAGATAACTGACCAAAAAATAAGTCATTTCGGATGTGAAATGTTGGACAGAATATCTGAAAAATATCTCTTTTTTTGCATCTGGTTCATAATGTTTAAATTAAGGTATTATTAACGTTCCAAACTGAAAAATAAAAATGATTGAAATTTGAAGCTATATTTCTGATGCTCCTCTGTTTCTCTCTCATTTCCTGTTTCTTTGTGAAAAGCACCTTTAATGATTAAAACTAGCGAACAGTCTATCAGAGTAGAGTAGGAGGAGAGGTGGGCACGGCTTACAGTATACATGTACCTGCACTGAAGTATTTAATTTCTTTTCAAATAATTGTTGGTTTGTATCACTCTGTGGCCATGAAGTTTTGAAATCCTCCTTCTCCAGAAACAAGAGCAAAATTCCATCCTTCAAGCGCAATCACGTACTGAAACATGAAATAAACCAGCAAATTAAAAAAAAACATCCCTTCTGTCAAGCCATTCTTTCTGCTTTGATGCTTTGAATCATGTTTCTGTACAGTGTTTACGCTGATGTCTTTATTTAGCATCCTGAACAACCAGTGAACCAACATGTGAGTCTTCTGTAAATCTAAAAAACTTTCTTTGGAGACTGTATTCTCTGCTTGTACCTCTGTGCCATGAGTGGACACATGTTTTAAACATGTTTTTATCCTAAACCTATCATAACACAATGTCTCAGGCATCAGGCAGTGTATTCGTAATCATATCATGTCATAATGTTATGTGAGGGAGCTTTTAGAGGCATTAAACTCTTCAGACATTTGGTTCCATTCACCACCACTGTAATTTTCTATAGGAAGGAGAATTTCGGACTGAATACCTCTGAATCATCTTTACATCTTGACCATTTAATTAAGCAGAAATGAGGAAAAACTGGTGAATTCCCTCCTTAAATCACATCACTTAAATCTATTCGAATGCAAGAACAAATCAAATCAAATGACAGATGAAGAAACTGAAGTGTAGACACTGCAGTTCACTGGAAACAAAGGATGAAACACATTTTCTCTTCTGTGTTAGTATATTTTGAGATGAATCATATTTCCATATATTTGCTTCTCTTTCTATAATACATTTATCTTAATACCTAATCACTTACTTCTTTCTTGAAGAAACAATAGAAATGAAATGAAAATTAAATGATAGTATTAGAGAGAAAGTCGTGACACCTCCTGGGTTTTTCCAATTAATTAAAAGTGACTGTTTGGCCAGAAAAGGTCACACTGATCAAAACAATAGTAGCAGGCTTCTTGACACTTGTATTTCTAGTTTTATAGATAATATTTCATCATATTACAGCAGCAGCTCAACACAGTTTAAACCCAGTGTGATGACTTAGGTGTGTAGTTTGTATGATTCTAATTGGTGGCCATAAGCTTCCATTACCTAGTCACATTAGCCTAATAGCCCCTGGGCAAAACTAACATTCGGATACTTGGCGGATCAGCTCTGAGGAAAGGGCTTGGTCTTGAGCTGGATAAAATGTAGCACATCAGTTGGGACAGGCAACAGAACAATGTGTCAATCATTGTAACACTACATTGGGATTATTGGAGAATTGGAGTATTAGAGTGTTCCATTAACACTACTGTACTAACAATACTAACAATAGTATTTACAGCAGATGAGAAACAGAGGGTAACCATCATCGCTCTTTGCCTTAAGAGCTCTTATTTATTTCCTTTCTGCTCCAGCTGAACACCTTCATTGGGGTCGTAGAAATCCGTTTCCCAAACAGCTAGTGACCCCTGGCCAGCTTCTAGGTAGGATTCCTTATGAAGACGCCATACGCTATCACGCACATGCCAACCCGAGGACTTGGCCCAAACGCGCCTCTTAATGTCATTGTACTCCTGCCATTTTCTGTGGAGGAAAAGTTCACCTTGAGACTGTCTATTTTCATCGCTCAAAGGCCTCCTCTGTTCTTTGTGGTCTGTAATGGCCTCGCCGTTTGGATCACCACGAGCCATGGAAACAGTTATTGGAAATTCTTTTCCATTGGGGCTGCTCTACCTTTGGGCCACATGAGGTTTGGACTTGATGTGGTTTGGCTTTTATGGCTTTGCTGGAATTGTTTGTTTGTTAACTCGCCTTCGTTGTCATGATATTGCTCGTTATTTTGGTTACGCTGAGAGTCACGCCGATGAGGGTCAGGCTGACGTGCTGCCGTCCGAGGACCACGTGTTCGAGGTTTGTGGTCAAAGTAGGACAATTAAAAACTTTGACATACGCAATAGTGAGAAAAAACACCTTGTAATGTGCGCACCTATTGTAATGGGGTTTTCTCTGGAGTATATATGTGTGTGTGTGTGTGTGTGTGTGTGTGTTTGTGTACGTATGTGGTCTATATGTTCCTGTTGTATGTGTGCATGTGTGTGTCCTGTGAGAACCAGGTCGTTACTGCACCGCTTCTCTGTCTTTGCTTCTCTCCTGATGACGACACTCTCTTGGAATTTGCTTGTGCTGGTTTGTGTGTAGACACACACACACACACACACACACACACACACACACACATAAAGGAGTGTGTGAGTCCCCCACTGGTGGGGACTGTGAGGATCTCTCTGTTCGGTTGCTTTTAACCAGGACCATTTGTTGCCTTATTCTGGCTCACCCTTGTTTTCTCTCTTTTTCTCCACTCCTCTTCCTCTCTCCCTTCTGCCATTCGGACATCATTCTGTTTCAGGCAGGGTTTTTTGGGGGTGGGGGGCTGGGGTGTCTGTTGTAAGAGGTAGTTGTGTGCGTGTGCATGTGCATGTGCGTGTGCGTGTGCGTGTGCTTGTGCGTGTTTGTGTATGTGGTTGCACGTCCATACATGTGAATGTGCACCAGTGTATATGCTGGGTGGCCAAGGCAAGCTGTGAGTATGTATATATATGTGTGTATGTGTGTATGTGTGTGTGTGTGTGTGTGTGTGTGTGTGTGTGTGTGTGTGTGTGTGTGTGTGTGT
>JBBPCZ010000034.1:21055956-21074608 GCA_037974445.1 Brycinus macrolepidotus
TGTGTGTGTGTGTGTGTGTGTGTGTGTGTGTGTGTGTGTGTGTGTGTGTGTGTGTGTGTGTGTGTGTGTATGTGCTCTCCAGAGGCCGTTGAGGGGGTCCTCTCTCCCGGTTGAGCCTGATTGATGGGGGAGGTGTTGCCTCTGCTCGCTCATCCATCACACAAGTTATTTGGGTTTTAGGGAAGAGCAAAAAGGAAAAAGAAGAAAGGGGGGATGTGTGTAGGGGGGGGTCTCCTCACTCTTCCAAAAATATCAAACCGGATGTGCTTCACTACCATCCCCCACCCCCCCGCCATCCGCTTGTATCCCCACAACTCTGCTGTCCTGCAGCCCCTCTCGTACCCAGACCTGTTCCATACACCCATAAAAGACCGTCCCAGAGAAACAGGGGCCTGTTTGAAGCAGGATAGGGAGCAGGCTTCTCTTTTCCAGCTTTTTATATCCGATTCTAGGCTTGTGACGCACAAGCGATTGACTTGCGTTTTGTTTCTGGGAATGAAAGGCACCCCCACACTTGGAACAGTTCACTTGCTCACTGACTCATTCACTATTCACTACATAGTGTTTGAAATACAGTGAACTGAGAGGAGAATGACCATGAAATGATCTATCGCTGAAACAACGGCTGATGTACTAAGACTTCATCTCTGCATTTAACCTCCATATTGAAAGCCATTCCATTCAAAAGGACCAAGGGAAGGTTCTTCTGGCAAACCCTTCGTTTGACATGATGGAGGGAGTCTACAAAATGGACCGTATCCCATTTTTTCATCCTAATGGTGAAAAGCTTTCCCCATCGTCCATGCAATATATTTACCATTTTCTGCTGGGGATCCTGGAGACCTGTCCCTATCACTTTTTGGTGCAGTTTGTGTAAAATATTTGCAAAAAGCAGTGCAAACACCCCAAAAAAAACCCTTAAAATTATGCATAAATATGTTTTGAGTCACTCCTCAGCATTACACTGACCTACCGTATCTTGGTAGTCGAGTGGTTCCTATAGTCTGTTGTGTGGGACACAGGTTCGGTGGGCTTTGACAGCCTATATCTGTCACAACTTTCACCTGTACACCTGCATAAGGTAGTGCAGTGGGGTAACAATGGTGTAATGTTATCAGTGAAGTCCAGTGCAGGACAAGACTCACTTTCAGATTTTCGCTAAGCCTCGTTTTAAAGGGCAGGTAAAATAGTGAGGGCACTGTTAGCAAAATCCCAGCTCCTCAAGAAAGGAGCCACTGTTGGCTCATTATCTCTGGTACTGTCTCATATGGCTTACAGTTGGAAAGAGTTTTCTCAGGCCTGACCACAACAGTGCGAGGAGGAAAAGGAATAAATTAAAAAAAGAAAGAAATAAACAGGCCAGAGAAAATTGAGCCCTGAGCTCCAGTTTGAATTCCAGCGTCATGCGATTACAGTACACAATGCTGCATCCAGACCAGTAAACGATGCCTGTCTCTGATTTAGAACAATCTCTTACTGACTGGAATACGCTGGCCTTGCATTTTCAGTGTTTAAGCAGGAATCCATGGCAGGGAGAGAGACATTAAATCACTGTAGTAAAACTAGATCTTCTCCCGCTGCTCTGAAGACCGTATAGTGCAAGGCCTGCGGGTGCACTGGAAAGACATAGAGGCGAATGCTAGATTTTGTTAAGGCAGGCATTGCTAGAAACTTATTTGAGAGGACTTCATGTTATTGGAAGGCTTTTATCAGGACGAAATCGCTGGAACTAGAAAGGTCTTACCTGATTTGCCCTCTGTGGACTGCTCTTAGCACATCCTTTGAATTGTCAGTTGCCCTGTCTGGTCTGTCTCTGCCTTATGGGCTGCTTTTCTGGGTTTGATCCTTTTTTTCGCCCCTTTCTTGTCCTCAGACAAGCTGGCATCAACATGTGGCTAAGTCATCCTGTCATCCATTTTGCATGCTTATCAGACAGGAGTTATGAATATTCACAACAGTCGGCAAGGCCAAGGAAGAACAGAGGGAAAGGTGCTGAAAAAGAGGAGAAAATGAGAGACAGGACAGATAGAGAGAGAGAGAGAGAGAAAGGGGGAGAGGGAGAGAGAGAGAGAGGATTAGCTTTGTTCCTCTTAAGCGGAATCAGTCATGGAGATAGATCGAGTAGCAGCAGCAGCAGAAGGGAAACGACTGACCCACTGTAAAATAGTTTGTGGGCAGGAGGAGGGCAGGTCTTCTCCCCCTTCATGGAGGCTCAGATTAGGCATGGTCTCGCTGGTTGAAGGACCCACACTGGCCCGGCCCGTAGCTGGTGCCACTGAACCCCAGGCCTGCAGAGGGGAACGTCTCCAGGGACAGAAAAGGTTCGCAGGGAGCCCCCGCCGCATGCCAGCTTTCAAAATCTGCCTTTCAGCTCCAGAACTGTACGAATTCAGACACTGTTGTGAGCCGTTTTTTTTTTTATTGCTGACGTACTTTTTTGTGACTTTTTGAAAAACTATCTCGGACGTTATCACTGGCAGTATTTTTGCCGTTGTAATTGTCTTTTGATTGGCGAGTCACTGTTTTCTTGCTTCCATAGTAACCAATTCAAAGAATGAAAATAAACTCTATCGGCTTTCAGTTCGAGTGAATCACCTCTGGTGTTGCTAAGCGACCGATTTGGCAAACAAACAGTCACACCAAATGAAGATGATGACACTGATACTTAGGTTTTTACCCTTTCAGTGGTTGATGCGTCTAAAAGGACCAGCAATTATATTGATTACCTTTCATTTATACTTGGTGCATTATAGAGGCATCTACCATACCCAGAATCCATATGAAAGATTCCCCTTCTTTGCTCACTCTGCTGGGCCTTTCTTACTTCTGAATGTATTGGTTGTTGTGAGCACTGGAGAGACACCATAAAGAGAAGCCTGTTTTGCTGACATTAATGTCTAAAAGGTTCTAGGAACCCTTCCAGATTCCACCAAATGCTTGTCATGGCTATGAATGCTTTTGCTATTTAAAGCTTTGATGTTAAAGCTAAAAGATCCTAGCTCTTGATAATGAGGGTTAAGGCCTCTCGTCTCTTTGTTGAGTTGGAGTAACATTTCGTTTCGTTCATTCGGCTGCATCAGCTGAGGTCATGCAGCTCCGCGCCGCCTGTGAAGGCCTGATTGTTTGATGCGAGTGGCTCATTGATGGTGAGAACTACTGGAATGCGTTCCATGATACAATCAGGAAATACGTGCTTATTAGAAGGACTTTTCCGGCCTTGTCCCACGTGGGCCTACAGCTAGTTAGAAGGAGCTCAGCTTATTTTCTTAGATAGCTTCTGGAGGAGCCCTCGTTGCCTCCCTGTCTTACTCTACACGTTGGCTGGGAGTCTCTGGCTTTCTCATGCTCTCTCCCAGCTGCTCCTGCACTCCTCTTCCCAGCCGTAACACTATCCCATAGCACTCTTCATAAGCAGATGGCTGGCAGGAGGACTCGCATCCAGCGGTGGTGTTTTCTCCTGTGTGGGACTCTGTTGTGATGGATGGTGTCATTATATTTTGACGAGTTGAGGTGCCCAAGGTCGTGTTGGAGAGGACATCCGTAATGACACTCGCATCTGCTGCAGCTTTTGGGATGATATTTGACTAAACTGAATTGAATGTGACTAACTTGTTCTTTGAACTCAATTCAACTTTACTTATTCAGCCACTTTTTACAACAGATGTTCATAAAGCTTAACATAAATACGTTTTTAAACTCCCATTAAGCCAACTGAGGGTGAAAGTGACAGGAGGAACTTCTCAGGAACAAAGCACTAAGAGAAACCAAGACACAAAAGGGGAAGACATGCTCCTCTTGGCTATGCTGGATAGTAGAATTATGGAGCAAATACAAATTTGCAAACAAGGTCAACAGGGGGACTCCATGAATGTCGAATGTAACGGTAGAGTAAAAACCTCCAGAAACATGTTAGAAGTTTATACAGGTATTGGCAATCATGAAGGTTGTTACAAATCGTGATGAAACTTCAGAAGGGATGTGATGATTGACTATGTGAATAATTTTTGGAGTATGAGGATAGTGTTTCATCACAGTATGATGGTGATTGGCATGAAGAAGTGGCTCCAAAGTGGTCTGTACAGATTCTGAGGGCTGGTGGAGTTAGAGCAGGAATATCCTAACAAGATCTTATACTTTCGACATGTCAGATAGTTTCAAACTGGTGAAGATTGTTCAATCAAAGTGGAATCAAAGTAGGAATACTCCATCAGGACCTTGCATTAGCACGATTTCACTTAATGGCTCCGAAGTTTTCAAGCAGATCAGGAGGGCAAGTGGATGCAATGTTACATTTGATTACTGAGAAGCAAAACCTCATGTTATCAAAGCTGGGATTCGTAACATGTCCCCCCACCTCATCTCACATGAGTCAGGAGCATTAGGGGCTGACCGCAGTGTTTCGTTACACTTGTGGTGCCCTTCAGTGCTGGAGAAGAGAATGTTAAACAGGGTGATTAGCCCAAACAGCCCAGGGATTAGGAAGCCAGCACTCCAGAAAGCTCTGTCATTACTGGCAGTTTGTTACACTCACAGGCCTTATGCCCTGCTGGTTCAAACCATACCGCTTCACGTCACAGATGACTCACAAAGAGATGGTGCACCAAACCTCTTCCTCTCAGATATCAGCAGAGAGAGAAGAAGTCAATAAGAAGGATAAAAGTGGACAGAGAAGGAGACCACAGTGACTCACCAGCCATGTTAGCCTCTGGGCTTAACGTACACTAAGAGCATAGTCATATGTCTGCCTCTTTCAGGAAAGTCCATGATTATAGGATGCTCAGTTTTAGTTAATGAAACATTTAAGTGAAACAAGCTTTTTAAGGGTTTTTTGTTACTGATAAACCAAATGTATTAAATATGTTGTTGTACATGAGTAACAGCACAAAATGTTTCAGTGGTAAAAGTAGATATCAGAAATCAGAAATCTAAGGAGTGACCGGTTGTCAGGTTCTGCCCTCCCTAGTTTTTGTTGCTGACTAACTCAACAAATGTTGGCCACAGACCGCAGTCTTCTACTGACGTACATGTAAAAACCTTCAACTGACTTTCAGTTTAACTTGGTTGGCCCTGAAGGGGAAACTCTTTTTTGTAAATGGATATAACTGCATATTAGGCAGTCTGAAAAAACAGTATATATTAGAAAGCTGATCATTACCTATCTTGTTTTAAGATTCTGCTGACATTCATATTTTCAGTATTTAATGTCTTGAGACATACTATTTTTTGCCTGGTTTTTGATACTATGTTGATATTTTATTCTAGCAGGAATCCAGCTGCCTCATATATCAATTTTTGAATCAGGACTCCTTAATATCCTCAAGTAGCAGATAGTTTGAAGTATGGAGAGCTAATGGAAAGTTTTCTAACATAGTAGTGCTGCTGCTCACATAAAGAAAAAAAGACGTCTCAACTGATTACAGTTACAGTTCCCTTAGGTTTAGAAATGGGATAAATTCCACCTTCTGTTTTCCGAATGAATGTCCCTGAGCTGCTACCCACCCAGTTGTCAGCCATCTAGCAGAAGCACCAAAGCACTGCTAGGCAGTTAGAATCATTGAGCTGGTGGAAGTAGAAGCATTGAGATAGAGGCAGCAAGAGCTTTATGGTGAAAGTAGAAAAAAAAGGCAGTAGGAAAATTGGGTTGGAGGCAGTAGAGAAAATTGGGACGGACGCAGTAGAGAAATTAGGATGGAAGCAGTAGGAAAATTAGAATGGAGGCAGTAAGGAAAAAGCATTGGTTTGAAAGCTGTAGAGGCATTGGGATGGAGGCAGTAGGAAAATTGCAATGGAGGCAGTAGGAAATTTCAGATGGAGGCAATAGGAAAATTGGAATGAAGGCAGTAGGAAAATTGCAATGGAGGCAGCAGGAAATTTGGGATGGAGGCAGAATGAGCGCTGGATTTGATGGCGCAGAAGTTGAAGGCAGTAAAAGAACCGAACTTTAAGAGCTAGAAACATTGGGCTACAATTATGTACAATTAATGACTCAAAATGAAATTAGATGTGAGGTTTTCTACTATATTGTATGAAATAAAGCAAAACAAGATAAATACTTGCTCTGCCTGTACTAGCAGCAAGTCCGTGAACACTGATCAGGAGAGGGCGAACTGTTATTTCTATTTATTTTACAGATCATTATTCATCCACTGAGTCATGTTAATGGGCGCCATTTCAGTGACATCATGTACGGTACGTGAGTGCAGAGGTTCATAATGGCTGTGTTTTGGGAACGGTGAACGTTTTCGGCCTGTTGTTTCCCACTTCCCCTTGTGCCTGTGTGTCCATGCTGGTCGCCCCTATGGCGCTTGGGGGCCTTGGCGCATTTTCGCTCTTGAGGAAATGAGTTTTTCCGTGGACGTTTATCACCACCATCTCCGGGAACTGAATGGTGGAGGGGTGGGGGGGGTTTGGGGTAAAAGAGGCTTGGCGTAGGTTCTGTCATCAGTGGCTTGACATATATAAGACTGAAATATTTAACCAGCGGCTCCGATAAGCATTAACATTGGGACTGTTGGGACTCCTTGAGTTCCCTGATCTCCCAGTTTCTTGATAAACTATGCAAATGTGCTGGGTGGTGATCAATCAGATTGTTGATATGTGCCATAGTAAAGCCTGTTTCATGCCCAAAGTCAAGATACACTCTGAGATTCAACAGGAAGCACATCAAGTTGGAGATACAGTTCTTAATAATTCTAAAGTGTTTAGAACCTGTAACATTATGATGTTAGTTCATTTTTTAAGCTTAAAACAATATTAGTCTGCTCTGAGGCTCAGAACCAGCCTACAACTCTACATACACTTGAACTCTGGAAACCTGCTAAGTCTGCTTGAGTTTTATTAATCAACTCCCAAAGTGACCAACAGCTGGCGTACACTGTAATGAAAGGGCAGCATTAAATAGTTTACAGCTAGTTTTGAAAACGTATAAATAAAACATAAAGCAAAAGCCCTTAAACAAGCACACATTTACTTTGCTCAGATTATGTAAAAGTTCTTATTATTTTTATTCTAAAATCTTGGGGTGCTGCCCCCTCAGTACCGCTACTTCTGGCAGGCCTCTTCCACAGTGCCAAGCCTTTTCTGTAATGTCATGTACAATACAAACCTTTATGATAGTTGTCTCAGTAAAAAGTGCCTTGATCTGTGTACATCATTTTCTGTGCACACTGTAGAAAAAAGTTGGTGTTTTCATCCCTTGGTTGCGAAGCAAACAGTGAGTATTTCTGCAAAATAATTTTTCTCAAACCTTTTTGATCAAGAAAAACACATGTAGTATAAGTCACTTCAGTTAAACAAGGTAACAATAAGCACTTACCAATCCATACTGCACTCTGAGTGAACTGAAATCAAAGAATAAAGGAGCCCTTTTACATCTTTTACACACTGATAGAAAGATGGTAACTCACAGAAAGCTCTGATGTGACAAGCTGGCCGACTGGGACGAGTGTGTGACATAACTCCTCTGCAGGCAGATTGAAACGAGCAGCTTTCTTTGTTTTTGGAACATTACATTACATTACATTCATTTGTCAGACGATTTCACCCCAAGCAACACTCAAGTTTCAGGACAGTGTGAGGACCAGAGGAGAGTTCAAAGCCTAAAATCTTTGTGTAGGGAGTAGTATCGGGACCATTGGGTCCATGTGGTTAAAAAATGTGTCCAGGCTGCCTTAAAATATAAAGTTTTACAGTGTTAACAGGATGCAAAACAGATTTTTGTTTTGTTAACATAGTATTTGAAGTTCAGTTAACTTCAAACAGTACAAAAGGCAAAATATCAAAAATTATAATCAGTCCCTTGAAATTAAGCCATTTTTACAATTATCCATGAACATCATCAGTGTTTCCAACATGCGTACGTCCTAATGGCTCTCCAAAGGCCTGCAGAACATGACAATCGGAATTCAGGTGTGTGGAGAAATGCTAGAATGACGCGTGGTGTCACAGTTCAAAAACATCACAGTGAACACAGGAAGACACCGTGGACATTAACTCATGTTTAGCATAGAGAATGACACTAGTGTACAAAGCAGGATGTGACGGGTGACTGTGTTTATCTGAGTACACTATATGTCAGCACAGAACACTGTAGGAGTGTATTAAACACTGATGTTTTTTATGGTGCAACGTTCTGTATGTAGAACCTCTGAGTAGCCACGCTGTTCTCGATACTTGTCCTGTTTAGGCTGATTTTAGTCAGTGATCCTTTTCTGGGCTTTATCAGTACTGACCCAGCTTATGTTTACAGTCATGAAACCAGATGTGTACCCCTGCAGGATGAGGATTTCTGAGGAACCACTGAAAGTCTCTGAACTCTATGATATATCCCTGGCCTAGATTCACAGTTTCCTTGGTCATGGACTATGAGTGGTTTGTAGGCTGTGTACACATATAAGTCATTCCACTAAAACAGCATTCCTGTCCGGGCCACTGGGGGAAGAGTGACGAAAGCAGCGCGTGTTGGAGCTGCCCGGATAACACAGAGGTCAGTTGTTTGGGTCCAGCGGGATGCCTGAAATAGCTCCCTCTTCATGTGGACAAAGAAGAGGTCGCTAGGTGGGCCTGTTGTGGTGATTACCTGGTTCCAGAGGAAGGCCGTTCTCTGTGTCGCACTGGAAAAGCACTGCGTCCTGCCAGAGCAGCGCGATTAACGCCCGGCCCGTTCCTGTGTCAATGGTCAGGGCACGCGGGGGATTCCAGAGGCACCGGCCAGAGCTATTCTTATCGGCCGGGGTGGGATATTTCTGACACAAAGAAAGAGGCCGCATATTTACAGCAGCCTCCAAGAAGTGTGTACCATCATGGGTAGGGCGTTTTTGGGATTGTGTAATGAGACAGAAGTGCTAGTGGATGACTGGAGGTTATAAATAATTTGGAGGTGTAATAGACCATTATTTACGCTCACATGGGTTTCCTCCAGGTGGGAGAACCTTTCACTGCCCAAGAAGAGAGGTTAAAGGCACACCTACAGGCCACTGGGAACCCTGTGGTGTCTGCAGTTTCCAGTGTTTTATTCATTTTGTGTGAACCCCTGCACCAAATGGACCGGCGCTGCCAGAACAAGCACATGAGTTACCGCTCCAGAGCGCTGGCTTATCTTAGCCATCAGCAGCTCAACAAAAGCTACAATTATCTCTAAAATAAACTTTGATTGTTAGACAAAAAAAAAAAAAATCCAGATAAATTTTGCCATATTGTGGAGAGAGGGAGGGGCCTGGGGCGTGGGATACTCTGAACGGATAATATTTTAACGACTCGCTTGCAGGAGGTTTTTTACCAGGCTGGGCTCTTCTGAAAAAAAAAAGCAAAGGAACATGTTGCATAATTTACCTTTCAAACACACTCTTTGTTGTGCTTTGAGAAAAATGAAATTGGGTAGCCTATAAAATTTTCCCCACTCGTGTGTTTGCGTTTCGTATGACTCAGCATTGTCCGTCTCATGAGGTTTGCTTTATATAGGCCCAGACATTATTTTTGGCTTTTTACCTCCTCCTCGTCCTCCTCCTCCCACACTGGCTGGAACCGCACCAGGAAGGCCGAGGAAGCCTGGCACTCGCCTGTGAGCCGCGGCCAGGCCTGGGCAGCTGGGAGCTGGGGGAAGCTCCCTGCCGTTTTGGAGTGCTCTGGCAGTCCCTCCCCTTCTCTCCCTGTACTGCTCGCTTTCTGCCTTTAACTCTCAGCCAGCTTCACAGCACAACACAGAGGAGGCCTGTGCTGCTCTACACCCACATACAGCCCCACTACACATACACACTCATAACTAAATGCACACACTCCCAAGCAGGCACTTTCAAATAAATGCAGTTCAAAGACAGGAGCGTGCTGGCAAAAGACTGCAGCAGTATCAGCGGATGCTCCTCGCTTGCTCTGACTCAGAATTGGCCAAGTAAGGTACATGGATTCTTTCTTGGCAAATAAACGTAAGTAAATGACTAGACGAGTAAAAGGACTTCATAATGCAGAATATCTTTACAATGGCCAGTACTCCGCTGCTCAGCGTGCTGCTGCGTGACCCTCGACAGAGGTGCTGCCTATTAGTCATTCTAGTGAGCGTGACTTTTCACCACCCTGCAGTTACAGTAATGGAGCACTGTGCTTGAACTTAGCCTGAGCCCATCCATCTCCACTAGCAGCGGATGCGAGGGCACCGGTGTGCACGGCAGCTGCGAATAAATTCCTCCTTCAAGCTGACTTCCACATCATTCCCCTTCTTCTTGTTTGCTCAGCTGGAATCTGTCAGGTTGGAAAGGTTTTTTTTTTTTTTATATACTCAGAAGTGTCATGCAGGTCCAGCACCTGCGACTGAGCTCACAAAGGTTTTGGCCTTGGCCAGGTAGAGCAGAGCAGCCTGGTGCCGTGGAGCCAACACACCTAGCTGCCCCGAACCGGCTGGCTGATGGCCTCCTATGGACCGAGCCTGCATGATTCACCACTTTTTATTGTTCAAATTCTGGCGGCTCTTTCAGTATTACCTCAACATTGTGCCTTAAGAAACACCTATTCACTACAGTGTGTCATTTTTCTAGTTTTTCAAGTATCTTTCTTCTGCTTGGGCTGGAGGTGTAAAAGCTAAAATAAATGGTATTTTCGCACTCAGATTTCTAAAAACGTCTGGATCATACCTAAATAATCTAATTAGACTGAATGGTGGTGACATTTCATGGTGCAAGTAGTCATAATCTGAGCTGTAAGATTTACACGTAGGCCTATCTTGGGCTGCAAAACAAAGTTGAGCAATCAGTGGCCCTGAAAATTTCTCCAGCTGGACACTTGTCAGCCCTGATGATGAAAAACCATGAAAACCATGGGCTTCTGAAGGCCCGCTGGCGTTGAGAAGGTCAGTGCCCCATCAGAAAACCCCCCTCAACAAAAACTTTAAAGTAAACAGACTTGATTTTGGGGTGTGTGGGGTCTAGGGGGTGTGTTAGGGGGTGTTTGACGGAGGCTCAGAGACTTGGACTGTGTTCTTGTAAATAATTGCATTCATTGTTCCCCTGCCACTGTCGGTTATGGTCCCAAGCTGTTTACTAGGCCCCTGTCTGTCTGCCGCACCCCACGCCACCGGTGGCAGTGCCGTGCCCTCAAGGGGACCCCACTTGTGCCAGGGTTGAGATGCCAGCTTTGTGACCCTGCTGCCCACAGAGTGATGAGTGTCTATGTGCAACTGTCTGTTTCTGTGCTCTACTGAAATAAAACAAGTTCAAAGAGCACATTCCTCTCTCCTCTGCTGACAGCATTTCTGGAGTAACAGCACAAAAGAGACGGTGCGGCCAAAAATCAAATTTACACAGTTTTCCCCTTTTCCCAAATGTGGCCAATCTGCCAGGACTTGTTTGTTAGTGTTGCACTGCAGCTACAAGGCTAGTATAACTTACAAATAATGGGAACTTATAATGAACGGTGTTGTGTAAATCAGATTTTTGGCCAAACTGTTGCTTTAAGACTCTTTTGCTTTAGGACTCTGTGATGTTTGTTGGCTGTGGTGCAGTAAGCATGGACCAGTTCGTCAGAACTCTGTCAAAGCCACTTGTCAAGCACTTGATAACTTGCTGAAATTACAGCTCACCATCCCACAGCACAGGCCTCTGTATCTTGGGCCACCAAAACTCCTAACGAACTCCAAATTCCCAGCGCTGTTTGTGAATAACATGAATATTCCACATGTGCAAACAAGAGAGCATGTTGAACATTATCAGAGAACTTCCTTTTCCAGCCAGAACACATGGAATGATTACATTGTAGATCAGCATATTTTTTTTCTTTGTTAAAGTGCCTGCTGGAGGGCCTCTTGGACGGCCGCTCTGATGTGGAATGTAACCTAAGAGGTATTCGGGGGAGAGAGAGAGGGCGAGAGAGAGAGAGAGAGAGAGAGAAAGAGAAAGAGTGAGAGAGAAGGGGTGGAAAGAGATGGAGAAAAAAACAGGAAGTCCTCCAAGGGGGATCCTCTCTCTGGTTTTCTCCTCTTCTGTCTCTAATCTTGTCCAGAAGCTTCTTTTTGCATTATGGTTGCGGTGCCGTCGCTGTGTGCCAAACGAGCGTGGGAACTGACCGGGGCCTTTTCCAAAGCAGCCTCGTCTGCAGCCTGTAATGATGGAACCTCAATGACATCATCACGGCCGTTACGGAGCTGAGCTTTGGTAACTGCGCCGTGCGCCTCGTCCAAATACCGGTGGCTCCATGGAACACACACGCCGAGCCCGGCAATGGAAGTCAGATGCTCTGGGTTTTTTTTTCATTCTTTCTTGCTTGCTTGCTACCCCCCCTCCTTTCTTTTGCTCGGAGCGTAAGCGGGTTTTAGAGAGGGAGGCCAAGGGGCCTCCAGGAGGGCCTGCCTCGACTGTAAATGTCAGAAAACGAATGCAGGCCTTCGTAACAAAGTGGAATCTGATATAATTCACCCCAGGCTAGTGCGTTTGATCTGCACTTACTTCAGTATGCTTGTCAGGGCCTTGAGAGTAAATGGCACGGCTCATGCACAACAGAGTTGGAGTTTATAATCTGACATCATGTGTGTTGAAAAGTACTTTCATGTGTGTGCTGACATTTCAAGAATCATATATAGAGGCATTAGAGATGTTTTCTTTATCGCATCCTGAATAAATGCAAACATCTTTAACGTTCCTTTAAGGAATCCTGTAATATGAAACAACTTTTGCTGGGTTCCAGCCTCAAATCAGCACCGTACAGATCCCAGTGCTGGAAATCCATGGTCTCTTCATGCAGTGACCATCATAGCTGGGAAGTGATCAAGTAACTTGCACTCAACACCTTATTTCTGTGAGCGGTACCGGCATGTAACACATTCCTGTCATTGCTGTGAAACTTCCATGACACTGGCCTTCCACTGTAAATCATCTGAGATACATCTAAACACCACACCTACACTTTATCAGGCCTGAAGTTTTCATGTGATCCTAAAAATAGACTGATAAGATCATCCAAAGCACAGCAGTTTTAAATTTTGAATTGCAGTTTGACAACATTCTGATAATAATGATAATAATAATAATGCATTTTATTTATAAGCGCCTTTCAAGGCACTCAAGGACATCTTACAGTACATGGTAAAATCAGATATACAATAGTATGCAACGATGTAACAAGACATCGATTGTCCAACATTACATAAAATGCAGCATAGTAAAAATAAAATAATTGCATAAAATGTTAACACTAGAGTCAGACAGAATAAGTAAGTTTTAAGAGGTGTGTTTTAAAGCGGGCTTTGAAGATTGGAAGTGAGTGAGTATTATGGATGTCTTGTAGAGGAGTTTGACCATCAAACCTCTTGGTGAGAGACCTATACAAAGTATTTCCTCATAATGACAATTAACAACCGTTATCACATTTATTTTTGGTCCACATTTGTGCCACCTGCAGTGTGCCGGATAAGAGAACAGTAATAAAAGCAGAGCTAATTAATAAAGTAAAAGGGAAATGGTGGTAAGTAGAAGCCGATGTCCAATATAGGAGACGAACTATAAGAAACCGAGACAAAAAAATTCAACAAAATTTAAAAACGACAAAAGTGCCAGTGTGTTAACTAAACCAAGTCTGATGTGAGAAGTCAGGTCACACTGGGTTCAGAAGGTAAATCAGGCTCACATGAGGCTTTTTTACCTTTTCTAAATCCTGAGATATTGGCCAGTTTCACTCCATTTTCAACTGGAGCCCAGAGACCCACTGAGTGCGTTTACATGCAGACCATTACTATGGTCATTATCTGATTCCAGAAGTTATCCAGTTATTCAAGAGGTCATATAAACTGCACATTCCAGACCTTCAGACCTTTAGCGGCATAATTGGGTTTGTCAGTGCATGTGTGCAATTTGGAGGCAAATAAACTTTCAAATAAATATTTACCAGTCAGCAACTCCATATCATAGAAAAAACACATTTTACCTCACTTATTAGAGATTAAAGAGTTTGATTTAGTATGCCTGTTTTGAACTAGTTATTATTATGATGAACCAATGCATATATCTACCTATGGAGCCAGTAGCAGTTTAGCCCCGCCCGTTCATTCTGAAGTTGTAGTGTTTCGGCCTGGGCTGCATTTTGAAGGCACGATTCAGGTCAGCCAATCAGAACAGAGGTCATTTACATAAATCAGTCACAGTAAAAACGGTGTGTTTAAGTCTAAGGAATGGTGAGATGTTAGAAAATAGTAATATAAAAATGAATTATGTGTAGATACATCATAAGTTAAAAGGGAGCCTCAGGGTAGAAATAAAATAGAAAAATGAAAGATTAAAAGACTGCGACAAGAAATGTAGATTTTCTACACTTCACATACTCCACGGCATGTATTTATAAAGAAATCTGATTACTGAGACTCATGCAGACCCAGAGATTTCTCATTATCAGATTACTGAAGTGTTTGTAAACCTGTTGAACGAACTGTTGCCAAAATCGAATTTTCTGCCTTTATCAGATTATTATGTGCATGTAAATGCTCTCACTGTCATGAGCAATTTCTATTGCTGTACCACTTTGACTGGTTCAATATTTAGAATCTGGAATCTATTTAAGTCCCAAACCAGAGGCTCCCCCTGTTAGGCCATACGTGGATCAAGACCTGGCTCAAAATGTTTCCTGAAAACTGTCCACGGCAAGTCTTGCTAAAGACACTGTCGTGAGCTCAAATAGCCGATTGATTTAGCAGTCGCTGTTGTCTAGGAGTTTGGTTGGAGTTTGAATGGTAGCTCCAGCATCTGCACTTTAATGGTAGAAGCCATGTTAGCTGTCCTCCTTCCAGGGAGCGTTTGAAGTCGCCGAGCTCTGTAATCGCTTCATTCCCGCGGCTCCTATAGTTAGCACACCAGGACACGTGTGAATTTCACTGCTGCTGTCAAACCGCCCCAGCTTTGTCCTATAGTCATTTAACTCTTCCACATTTTAACACATAACATCCATATATTCATTCCGAATATTCCTATACCCCCATTATCTGGGAGACAAACCTCCTGAAGCATTTGATAATTACAGTAATTAGGAAGCTTATGGCGTTTGTTGTCTTCCCATACTCGTCCATTTGCCCTCGCAGCTACAGCCTCCGTTAGCCCACACTGCTCATCTTTTTTGGAGGCGGAAGCATTTTAAAGGCCTTCAAATTACAGGTCTTATGGAATCAAGAGGAGAAAAATACATGCACATTACCCTCACAGATATAGCAACATGTGGAGGGAATTGAAAACCAAATACAATATTAAAAAAGACTCAAATATTCAACATGCGTGAGGTGTGTCTGCCTCTCCCTGCTGTTGAAGAACGCTCGATCATCGGAGCATCCTGTAAAAGATAAGAGGATGTGTGAAGTCTTTGCATGCTAGGGTCTTAAAGGGTAATTCCACTGAAAAATGAGTTTTTTTTCGTATCTGTCTTGATTGTCTGCCACTGATAATATGAGAGATTAAAAAAAGCTTTGAACTGCTTTCGAAGATAAAGAATGCAGCTTCCTGACCTTCTGGTTTTGAACCTCCACTGTAAAATGCATCACTTAGTGGAGCTGTGAGCCGGGTGTGATGACAGATCATTTGAACAGAATAAATACTTAGACTCCATGTGTACAGCATGCAGCTCAGCTATGTGATGCATTTTACAGGAGGTTGAAAGCCAGTAGTGGCCGTGAAACATTTTTGGGCATTGCCCATAATGTCCCTTTCATCCATTGCTGGAGAAAAAGCATGAAAAAGTTTGTCTTTTTTAGGCCAATTCCAAAGTTTGTGTTTTTGTAACTTTTCTTTTTCATTCGGTTCGACTGGTTTAAGCAATTTCCTCCGGGATCAATAAAGTTTTCTGATTCTGATTGCACTAAATAATACACACTATTTGATGGGTCAGGAGTTTGAAACGCGTCAGGTTTGTCAACAATAGTGTGTCAAAAAATGATGAGTGTTTTAGCCACTTTATTTTTATTTTAACTTTCACCAGCCTACCATATTGTAAAAACCAGATCTACCTCTTAAACATATCCTTGATAAAATATATGATCTGGAGATCATGAGTCCCAGTGGTGCTACAGCCATCCATGGCTGAAGTCCAAGAGAGCACTATTGGCTTTGGTTTCTGGGTAGGTAGGATGGGCCTTCCTATCCCCCCATCCCTCAGCATGATGCTAGACAGTGCTGGTGTCTGTTGGCCAGTGTAACAGAATTGGCTTTTAATGTTCTCCTCCAAGTGTGTTGAACTGTCCAATAATATTGAATTAGCATGTGACTCAGAGGAAGCACATTCTAGCCTTCATCCTCCCAATGCTGATGGTATCATGCAACTGGGAAAGTCCTAGATGGTGGGTGACGTTGGACACAACTAAATGAAGGAGAAATTAGGAAAAAAATTATGAATAAAATATCTTACTAATACAATTAATTAACAAAAGACTGCAGAAGTGAAGGAAAGTCCAGAGGCAGTTGGTAAATAGAAAACAGAAGCAAAGATGGGTAAAATGCTACTTAAACTGAGTGATAAAGAGAGTGAATATTTCATGGTGATTCATAAGACTTCATCAACTAACATCGAAGACTGTTAATGTGGGGCTTTCTGGTGGTGCTTTCTGCCATTTTTCCAATGAAACTGAGAGCACTTGAAAGCAGCATGAGACCCATTTCCCTCTGGACCATGGTTTCATTGTTCAGAGTGCAAGTCCAGGTGGAGCGTTCACACATCAGAGGTAATGGAACTAAAGAAAAAGCCAGACTGATCCGCACTAAGGAAGGTAGGCGTGAAAGCATCCTTAGAAACCTTAAAATATTCAGTCTTCATAGCAATTTTCATTTCATCAGGAGTACAGATCAGAGTTGTTCCGCTATTAAATCCATTTTTAGTCACTCATCAGCCAAACGAGTGACTCATCTCCAGCTTGTTATTTATTACTTTGATGATTTCAAAGTTACTGAAGGTCAAGGCAAGTTGACATTGGGAGATTATAATGTTACTCCTAAAGCAACTTCGTTATGCTGTTTCTCCTTCTGCATGAGTCAAAGACTGGGGGTAACAGGAGCAGAATTCCCCATTACTAAGAAAACGCAACCAAGTTGCATTAATGAGTTATTTGTGATTGGAATAAGACTTGCTGTTAAAAGGTGGGCGGCTTTGTTTTTAAACAGCATCAAGAAGACGAATCTGTTAATCATGTCATTTAACAAGTACAAATTAGGAAAGTGAAACACAGAAAGACAATTCTGCCCAGGGACTTCTACACGAAAAGAGAAAATAATCATAAAACAGCCTTTTGTGTACGTTATTAGCAGTTGTGCCATGACTACAACAGTTTGCAGTTTCTATTCTGTTCAAAGAAACAGGTGTGGATCCGACCACTGGCCCATACACCTCTGCAGCTTATTACGTCCAGGCTGAGCTTCTCTTAAGGGACTGTGGATCATTTATTAAATCCCCAGTCTCAATCTTTCATCACCTGGCTCTCACTCTTTCAGCAAGATGCATCGTCAGAGAGTGTGATCTGACTGTCGTTATTTATGACGAGATGCCAGCACCCTGTTATCTTCAGTCACCTCTTACAGTTATGTAACCTGTAAACACCCCACTCACAGTCTTTCACAGTACACAGCTTGCCCTGATCAGTGGTTATCAGTTTGGTTTCACATTCATAGCCCTCTGCACTGATACACACATTCAGCAATCTCCTGGAGAACCAGCAGGGGCTCTTATTGAAGGAACAGGTCAAACACACATACTAATGTTGCTAACGGTGAATGGAAGCTGGGCAACAATTAGCATGAAGTCGATGAATCATGCTAGTTAGTGACTATTTCTTTCAATCAGTGTTATCAACATTCGCATTAGTACAATTATTTTTAATAAAAAAATGAAAAATAGGTGGCAGTGTTAGGATAGAAAATGTTGACATGATCCAGAGCCATGACATGATCCAAAATTATAGACTTAGAATTATAGATTTGTGATTTAATTATAGAATAAAATGACGGTACATTTACAGAAGACACACTTGCTAGTAGTCAAGGGTGGATTTAAAAAAAAAAAATTTATTTACATGTTATTTATAAGTAATTATCCTGACTATTACAGAAACTGAATACTTGCACTCCCTCCAGGAGGATAAAACTTACTTTTTGTTACCAAAATTTTAATTTAGACCTTCAAAGAATCTCAGAGGAGTCTGTTTTTGTTATGTCGGGCTGCAGAGGGAGGACGATGTACAGGAGGATTTGTGAAACAGAACGTTGTTTTAATGAAGAAAACACAAGAAACACACGCTGGGCTTTGAACAGAAAGGAATCCCAAAACCAAGGGCTAACTCCTTAGCCTAGCCGCTAGCCGTTAGCTTAGCTGCTAGCTGAGCTGAGTGTTAGCTTAGCCTAACCCTTACACCTTTGACTTAACCTTCAGCTTAACCGTTAGCATTAGCAATTAGCTTAGCCATTAGCTTATCTTAGCATGTAGCCTAGCTTCAAAACATAACAGGGAACATAATCCATAACATAGCAGCCAGCTTGGCTGTACCTTAGCAATTAGCTTAGCTTAGCCTGTAGCTTAGCTCAAAACATAACAGAGCCCTGACAAGGATAACAAAACAGAACCAGCACACAACACAATATGCAACTTAGCCTGTGACTATTATTTATTGCTGCTGCACCACTTTGTCTTCTATGTCTTCTGTGTATCATGTCTT
>JBBPCZ010000034.1:21109626-21120098 GCA_037974445.1 Brycinus macrolepidotus
GCCCGACAAAACCCCCCCCCCCCCCCCCCCCCCGCCCCCTCACTTCCCATAGTGAGAGCAACAGCTTAGACTCTGCTGCAGCTTGCATGAGTGTGGGAAGCTCAATGGGCTAGCCCACCCGCTACGGCTAACGGTGGGGAAGAGGTATTTAAGCATATGATTATGAGTCAGCATTCACACAAACACATACACGCACATGCATACACTGTGCATATAAACCTCATAGTTAGAGCGAAACCACAGTGAGATCGTTTTTTGTTCAGTCAGCATTTCTGATCGGAGGTGATCAGTGTGTAGGCATTGCCAAAAATCACTACAGCTAGAGGAAGTCTGTAGAAGTGCGTTTTACGTGGTGTTCTAACAGCGTTCATGATGCAGCTAAACGAGCAGATAGGGAGATGTGTGGTTTCTCTTGTCCTTCTGCATGATTTAACAGAATGTACCAGTGTTAACCAAAATCTGCACTACCCATAATAACCTGAACTCTTATGATCATTCAGTTGTTGCTATAGAAACAAAATAATTCAGACTGGTTCAAAAGAACAGACTGGCAAAATATTTTTGTACCAATGTAGTCAATCAGCAAAGACATTTCAAATCAATAGTCACCAAAATTGTTTCGCATAAATAAATTTCTCAGCCCACTCAAACTATATCCAGCTCTTCATTAAGGCTTGCCATTATCATTTAGGGCATAGTATGGCTTACTGAGAGCTAAAACTGACCTAAAATGAGCAAAACTGATGGTTACAGTGATGAAATGGTTGATGAAAGTTTTGTTCTTTTTTAGAGCCCACAGTAAGTCACACACAGACTCCTAAACCACATCCACAAGTCTGCTCGACCTTAATGAAGAGCTGGATGTGGTTTGAGTTGGTTGAGAGTCGTTTTGGTGATGCGTTTACGGAAAAGATTTGGGTGACGACTGAATGAATTTTAACCGTTTCATGTAATAACTTTCTGTATGGGAGCCTTTAAAGACGTTAGACGTCTGGTTCCTATCACAACTACTGTGACTCGTATGTTTTTCTGCAATGGCCCATTTCACCTCGCACCACTTGAAACGACTTTGTTTACATCTTAACGACTTCATTTGTTTACATCTTAACGACCAAATTGTGTGCATCAGTGGAATTTCCCTTTAATAGAAGAACAAAAAGCCATTTGATTGAAAACACAAATATAATGGAAGCCAATGGGCAGATGCTGAAGTGTGTTATGAGTCATCTGGTTTTTCTATTCCCTTTTTTTTTGCATCTTTTCTGTTCTGTTCTGTTCTGTTCTGTTCTTTCAGTAAGTGCAGGGAAATGATTGTCTGTGGTCATCAATCCGTACGTTGTAGATGCAGCAGAGGCTGATGGAGGTCAGGTTGGGAAGTGCTGCAGTATTCCTGCGAAACGTGCGGTGAATTGATAATATGACTCACTCTGTTTACCTTCAGCAACCTTTGTACATGTGAAGAAAAGGAAATAAACTTCATCCCATTCATTACTGAATCAAGTGGCTCCTTTGAAAGCGCCCTCGCTTGTGTGATTCAGTGCAGGGAGAGGCTCATGTGCCCTGCCAGCCGCTCAAGTTTCAAAGACATTTTTCTGCGGTAATAAAGGAGCTTCGGAACGGATGGCGAACAATAGGAGAACTTAAATCTCACTTAATTTATCTGCACCGTTTCCTGGGCTCCTGAAAAACGGGATGTGCTCAAACATCTCTCCCTCACCCACCAAATGCCACACTTTCTGTGTTTGTCTGCATTCAAATACATGTTTTGACAGCTTTACATATCGCTGGATCTGTGGGGGGGCTGTCACACCCACTGCGTCACGACTCTCACCTTTCTCACTTTCTCTCCCCCATCCTCCTGACCCTCTAATAAAGGAGGTCCTCCTCAAATCCATCAAGGGCGTTCGCTTTCAGAGGCCTGGACAGCTCCAGCACTGTGTTTGGTGAGAAGCCCTAAGGCGCTCTGGGATAGGATGTGTTTAAGGGGATTTCTGTAAACCTATGCAAGAAACAATCAAAGGCTCAGCCTAACCCCCCATTGTGGAATCTCTGAAACCAGCTAACCAGTTGCAGGATTGCAAAAATTGAGTCTCGCGAGCAGCGCAAACAGCACAAACAGGTAGTTGTATGTTTTAGAGTGGGGGGACTAAAGATTCCTGTGATGTCTCCAACATTTTTTGTGTAAATTATGATTAATTGAATATTATGAATAAATGAGAACAGCAGGATTTCCCACAACTTCTGCCGTCGCATGGCAGTCCTGTAGATCCGTAGTTCCACATTTTGCTCTAACCCAGCTCCTACACACCTGTACCAGGTATTCACTTGTATTTTATTTTTTAAATGCCTAAACCAGATATTCATTTACATTGTATTTTTTGAATACCTGTACCAGGTATTGACTTGTATCACATTTTTAAATTCCTGTACCAGGTATTGACTTGTATCACATTTTTGATACCTGTACCAGATATTCACTCGTATCATATTTTTTAAATACCTTAAAGTGTGATAACAGGCATTCAAATACCTGCACCAGTAATTCACACGTATCATGTTTTTTAAATACTTGTACTAGGTATTCATTTGTACTGTATTTTTTTAATACCTGTACCAGGTATTTTATTGTATCATTTTTTTCCTCTGAAGACCACTTTTAACTTGATTTATGTACCAAAAGCATTTTTTTCATGCATGACCATTTTCTCACCTTATTCCTTTGAATTAAACAGCTTTTTTTTTGTTACTGTGCCTTTAAGACAGATATGTAAATAACCTCTGTTCAGATTAGCTGTAATATATTGTAGCTCATTTAAAAAGCTATCCAGGCTGAAACACTGCCTATAAAGTCCCTTCATCAAAATAGGTTGATATATGTAAATGAGCTGGTTTTATGACATCACAAAAGCATTTAATTTAATCTGTTTGTGCAGCCTAGTATTAAAGAGTAAGTGGTACATATTGAAAATTTAGTAATGATCACATCAAACTCCATCATTTCTTGAGGAAACGATCGTTTGAAAAGCTATTTAAATGTGCTGCCCTCTATTCCATGTCACTCCTTGGTCAAACGGTTCCCACATTTTCCTGTTTCTGAAAAGGTTTTGTTCATTGTGCGTTGCTGCGCTTATGAATTTCCCTGATTTTTTTTTTTTTCATTTTGACAGTTTCCAAGCTTTCACAAGACTCAATGGCGCAAAGAAAGCACAGGGGTCTTAAAGTGTGGGGTTTCTGTCCTGTGGAACACGGGCTGGCCACTGTTAGGGGAATTCCACCAAATTCAGTCTAAGACAGAAGACACGGATTTTCCATGAAAAACTGCTATTCACTATATGCTCCACTGGACTTAACGGCCTTAGAGCCCTTATAGCCAAAACCACAGAGGCCTGTACACTAGCAGGAGACCGAAGCAAATCACCGACCCGATGCTATTATATTGTGACACGAGTAAAAGCGTAAAATGGCTCACATTTTGTTTTTGTGTCATTGCAGGATGTGCGGAATTGCTGGCAGCTCTCTGGAATGACTCCACACAGGTAGGTGCTGATGGAAGGAAACCACACCTGTTTGATTTGTGTGCACCAAGAGCTTTGCTTACCTTTAAAGGCTCGTCCCTGATTCTGAAGCGAGGAGACTCGGTTCTTATCTGCGCTGTGGCTCTGGCTCTTGGACAAATTTATGTCGGTCAGTTGCTTGGTAGATTTGACTGAAATTGAACTGCATGTGGGACAAAATCTATCATGAAGTTACAAATGGCTTCTGCTGGGCTGGTGAAGCTTTTGTGGCTAGTTGAAATAAAAGAGCCTCCGATGAACAGTGTGGGTTACAACTGAAGATGCTGTGTGTTTGCCTTTGGGTTGCTGTGCCTTCACCAGTTATTCAGGTAACCTTTTCAGGAGGATAGTCTCATGCATGGCATAAAACCAGTTTGTTGCATGAAAATGATGCAGCTACTCTTTAGCTAATCTATAGGAAGCTGCAAAAAATGATTTGTGCAGAATGATGATGGAGCTGTAGATGATTCTAAATGGACTTGGGAAGCTGAAGACCATCGAGAGTGATGTTCTATTGAAATTAGCATCCAGAATGCCAATAATGGGAAAATAGATCAAATCTAGATAACAGATTGAAAACTAGATGTAAATAGATGACAACAGTATATTATTTATCATGCAAGAACATTTTGGTGTTCCAAAATAGTTGATTTCTTTTTTTTTTTTTTTGGTTGCATCATTGAACATCTCAGCATGCACTAACTGCAAATCTTGTTACATCACCTAACAGACACCCACTGATTGTCACGTAATGTATGAATTATAATGTAACAAAGTTGTTTAAAACATAGACTAACAACGGGTATAATTAAGTCATACAACCAGCAGTTTTTTCACCAAAATAGTTGCTCAGCAACTGACAGTCTGTTGAATAATATAGTAATAGTGAACTAAAAGCTTTAGGACACTTTTCAGCCAATCAGATTGTGTGGACGGGACTAATGAACTAGCAGAAGAACAACAGAAAACAATCAAAGCAAGAAGTTCAGTTAGAATTCTATACTGTCATAACAATAACTCTATAAAAGGTAAATTACATCAGCTCCCTCATTTGAGTTTGTTCTAATTCTATATTTGATTACCTGGCGAGAGTGATTAGTTAAGGAAAGTGTGATTGATTGCAGGTTTTTCCCAATTACAACAACAAACTGAAAAAGAAGCCACATATTTTGTTTAGCTACTGATGATGCTTTCTGTTCCTGCAACACAGTTAAGCAGGTCGGATCTACTTCTGTCGGCTTCTGCTGAATAGATTGGATGTCTGTTGGTTGTGATAAAGTCTTAAGGTCTTTAGTGGTCGCAGTGTATCAGTACTGATAACAAAACATTATTTCTAAAAGTGTACTGAAACAAGCAGAGAAATTCAGCACAAATTCTAAACCTTCAATCCAGACCACTTGGTGTGTAGGCAGAAATGTAGATGTTTTACTATGATGTGGCTTTGATGAAATGTTATTATTATAAAGTATTATTGTAAATGTAATTAATTGCATG
Organism: Brycinus macrolepidotus; assembly: GCA_037974445.1. Lineage (NCBI taxonomy): Eukaryota > Metazoa > Chordata > Actinopteri > Characiformes > Alestidae > Brycinus > Brycinus macrolepidotus. Next base: position 21,114,675 of record JBBPCZ010000034.1, read on the forward strand.
TAATTATTATTCATATGTAATTGTAAATTACCACAGTTTCAACTGAATATTTAAAATAGTTTTCACATATTATGCAAAAAATAAGACAAGCAAATCACTTTACATAGATGGAGCAATACCTCTGATCGTATGTTCACCCCTTTTTATCGGAAAATGGGACTCAGCATCACGACTTCCCCTCAGACGCAGTTCGGCTCTGCCCTCTCGGCCGCCTGTGTGCTTGCTCCTGTGCGGTGCTCAGTTCATCAGTATGGTTTTACTTTCATTTGACAGCAGAGCAGAAGGTGTTGCAGATCAGCTCTGTAAGGTGTGTATGCATGAAGGCAGTTCACGCTGGGGACATTTCTTGTTGGAAGTGACGCATGCGATCTTCCGCTTTTCAATTAGCATGATGGGCTATGACGTCAGAGATTGGAATGCCTTCTCAGAGGCTTCGGTAGTGTGAGGAGCTCCAGGTGCTGCTCTTGCTGTAGGGAGGAGTGATACTGATACTAAATCCTCTTGTCCTGAGCAAAATACACACACAACAAACTAACAAACAAACAGAGAGCTTCGGGTTTAATTAAGCCTTTTCATTTTGCTTTGCTCAGAGTGAACTGTCCAGTTGACTGAGAAATCCTTTTGTTTTTCGATTTGCTGTTAAATTAGCAGGTGAGAAACGTGTTTTGCTCGTCATCATAATCAAGTCAGCCAGTGTTACCACTTTCTCATCCCTTATTTTAAATCCTTTTTTACAGTGCTAATGTGCCTTTCCAGAATCAGAATCAGAAAACTTTATTGATTCCGGAGGACATTGCCTATGTTACGACTGCACAGACACACAGAGACACAAAGACAAGAACAATATAGAATATAGCATAAAGTCAAAATACAACTCTCCAGAAAATACTCTAAAATGTTTAGTACTAAATACACTATTCTATGTACACAAAAATGCACCATGAATGGTAATTTGTGGCTCAAGTCGACAAAATGTGAATCGAACCATGTGACGTAGCTCTTTAATTGCGGAGGAGTTACAGTTGGGTCAGATTTCAGTATAAGAGTGTACAAGGCCATGACCTTCCTCTTTGCAATGATAGTTAAAGGCCTCCCGACATTAAAACAACCCCTTCCCCAGTATCACAACTGATCTGATACTTAAAAATGTTCTTTCTGAAGCACTGAAACCTGAATTATGGTTGAATTCCTGTAAGTGGTCACGTGTTGCATTTCTTTCATTTCTATTTTTAGTTCCATTCTTGGCAAAGCCCACATTTTTCTTACTGTCTTACTGTTAGACTGTCAAAGAAGCAAACAGACTGTCAGAGAAGAGTACAGTCTGAAAGGGGGTGTCCATAATCCCTGAGTAATACCTGATCGCATTGATCCTTGTGTAATTGTGAACAGGGTAAGCATTAGGCAGCTTGCCATCGCTGCTTGAACAGCGAAAAGTCCGACCCTAGCCAGAGTGTGTTTGATCTGTTATAAAGATGGAATCGATGAAGCCTGCAAATAAGATTTGGACCAAACTTCCTGTCTGCTGTATTTTTATCATTGTTATTAAAGTTCACCCTCAGAAGATCTGAAACTGATGCTACATTCAACAGCGTCGCTGTGACAAGACGGTTTGGGCAGGAAGTGATGGGTTTGGGGGGTTTGTCTCTGGTCTCTGTGGTTACCAGGTTGATTGGAAAATTTTGTGGAAATGCTTTAGTGCATTTATTTCATTTGATTTGATTACTTTAGTTGGATTTGGACTAGACTAAATACACAAACTATGGCAGGAGGAGCTACTGACCCATTGGTGGAATATACATAATACAAACTTGGGGGCCAATTTTTTCAGTTAAAATCCTGTAAATTTTATTTTTATCCAACAAATGAGCACATAATATTTATAATACTATTTATATGTAATTGTGTTTAAACAATACAGAAAATATCTACATTTTCAACTGAATATTTAAGTCCTTGTTGGCCGCAGTGTATCAGCAGTGATAACAAAAGCATGGTCTTGTTTTATAGGAATTATTTCCAACATTGTTTCGAAACAAGCAGAGAAATTCAGCACAAATTCTGAACTTCAAAAATGACTGCATTGTATAATTGATTGAGTTGTAACCCTCAAGTTCATGATTACACCGCATGTATGTGTATCTGTGGTAAAAGATTTGGGACACTTTTCAGCCAATCCGATTGTGTGGACAGAACTAACAGAGCTAGTAGAACAACAACAGAAAACAAAAGTATAAGTTAAGCTAGAACTCTATACTGTCATAACAATAACTCTATAAAGGGTACATTGCATCAGCTCCCTCATTTGAGTTTATTCTAATTCTATGTTTGATTACCTGGTGAGAGTGATTAATTAAGGACAGTGTGATTGATTGCAGGTTCTTCCCAGTGCATTTTTACAATTACAGCATCAAATGGAGAAAAGAAGCCACATATTTTGTGTAGCTACTGATGCTTTCTCTTCCTGCAACACAGTTCAGCAGGTCGGATTTACTTTTGTCGGCTTCTGCTTGAATAGCTTGGATGTCTGTTGATTGTGATAAAGACTTGAAGTCTTTAGTGGTTGCAATGTATCAGCAGTGATAACAAAACGTGGTATCGTTTTATATGAATTATTTGTAGCATTGTATTGAAACAAGCAGAGAAATCCAGCACAAATTCTAAACCTTCAAAAATGACTGCATCATATAATCGATTGAGTTGTAACCCTCAGGTGCATCCTTACACCCGTAGTATGTGTGTATCTGTGGTGTGTGTATAAATATTCCCATGTTAATGATCATGGGAGTCCTCAGCCCAGGATGACTCGGCACTTCCAGCATGAGTAGGCATGCTGGTGCTCAGATTGTGTTTCGGTCTCTTGGTTGGAGCCCCTGCAGCTGTCTGCCACAGCTGAGCATTATGCTCCCCCACCAAAGCTCTCCCCATGATGTCCAATGGAGCATCCCATTCAGATCGAGCTCTTCTGCACATGAGGCTGGCAGCTGGTTCAGGCTGTGGTTCAGACATGCCACCCAGCCTCCTCTTTACTGGACCCATCAGCCTCATGAGCCTCATAATGATCCGACGTGATTATGATTCTTTAGGAAAAGATTAAGTGGGTCATGAAATCTCATCAAATTTCACCACAATTTGATTGGAATAATTCGGAGGTAATTTAAAAAACATGCTGCGATTGAGTGATTTCGGAAACTGGAAAATACCAATTTTCTCCCTTGTAATTTGCATTCAGACAGCCAACAAAGTGGGAAACTCAGTGATCCAGATGATACAATTTATGAGATGTGACATATGACGCACCTTGGCAGGGAATGTGAAAAATTAAACTTGATGCGCTTCAGTATGATCAATGTGCTTTTCAATAAAGCGAAGAAATACTGAGGACATGCATTCTCCTGGTCTCATTGCTTGCTTTTCCATGTGGTGGGCATGTCTTTGAACAGGCACTCAAATGAAGTGAATTTGTATTTACTGGTAAACCATGTGTTGTTCAACCCGCCAGTGAGCCCAAAATACAGCATTAAAACACAAATGGGAGTGGAGTTGAATTTACAGTGGAATAAGGAGAATAGTGGAATATAGAAAATAAAAAGTATTGTTTTGCTTAATTCAGCCATGAACAGTTCCACCCACTAGCTAGGTTTTACAAGCTTGGATGATGAAGACTAGCGCATGCTTCTCCTGAGGCATGTGAAGCAACCATATTTTTTTTGTTGCTAATGTTATTTGACAGCTCAGCACGCTTGGAGAAGAACACTAATAGACTCCCATGTTAGCTTGCTGAGTGATGGCGGGTGGTGAGGTGGGGATTTTGGGGGGGGGGGCATTTCACTCACAAACCCTAGATGTCACTAAGCAACCCACCTAAATGTTTACATTTGAATATAATCTAAAATTTTTGATGACCACATATATAATTGAATTATTTACATCTTTACATCTAATCTATTCTAACATCCCAAATTCAGTACAATAGAATCATCACCCTGCCAAACTGTCTGGGGTATATCTCTTTATGGCACATAGATATTCTATTCTATTACATTTTTGCACACTGTGCAGATCTTGATTTATTTGTAATGTTTATTTTTTCTGAATATTTGTAGCCTTTCCAAATTTAACTCAAATTATTTGATAACTTTATTGTACAGTCCCTTGGCTCGATTCAGGGGTTCGTTTCACTAATGTTGTACATGTATAACTATGCATGTGATAAATAAAGAATCTTGAATCTTGAATCTTGAACCTTGAACCTTGAACCTTGCCTTTCCCTCTATGAACACTGGGATGGGCTCCAGCACTCACAGGGTTGGGATAAGCAGCTCGGATATAGAATGAATGAATCATCACCTTCACGGTGACTCTGCACAATACATTGATGCCTTTTTACATCCCCCCCTCACTTAGCTTATGTGTGTGTGTGAGAGAGATTTCTGCTGGGAATTTAAAGGTCGTGGACAGTAGCACTTCCCTCTCCATCACCCGTGCCAGTGAAAGTGAAGCAAAAAAGTGGCACAGTTCGCGTCTCTTTCTCTTACATGTGATGAAACTGTTGCCTTTTTTTTGTATCATTTCCTGTGGAGGCTTTCCCACTCAAGTTGTGCAGCCATCTTGAGCCCAGTTTGCATGGGGTTTATAAGCCTGCATTTTATGGAGAAAGATGTCTGTTTAAAGGAGTGCAGCAAGCAAACTTCACCCAGCCACCCGGACCTGCAGTGCACGCAGCTGAAAGCGTATTAAAACCCTCCAAGAAGCGCAGAGACAAAGCCTCGCTACACCTCAGGTAGAAGCAGGTCCTGCGCAGCTAAAAAAAAAGGAAACATCTGTGTGTTTGCAGCACTTCTGCACCAGATCAGCTCCCAGTGGAGGAAGAGTTGCCGCAACTGTGCCTCTACTGTGTTGAAGCAACTGCTGCAAACACACATACGTGAACACACGCATACACACACACACACACACACACACACACACACATCGTTCTGCATTCCCACCACAGGCTCTACAGCAGCTGTATACTGTATGTATATGTGGATGTGGATGTGTGTGTGTGTATGTGTGTGTGGTGGGGGTGGAAGAGGGGGTGCTCTGTGTATAAATCATTGGCTCCTACAGATCTCAGTGTTAATGCAATTATGCTCTTCTCTCTGCACAGGTATGAGTTGAAGCCCAAACCTGTTTTTTTTTAGCCTGGGCCCAACCTGGCCCGACTGGCACTGCTACATTTGAAACCCAACCCAAACCCCAACTAGATCACACACACTACGGAGATGGTTTACCACAGACACAGTTTTACATAGCTTTACCTGGTTACTAAGCCCTTAGGTTGAGTGCCTGAAAATGGCACGCTGGGATAAACTGGTACGCAGAAAACAACATTCACTGTCCAGGTGCAGCCTCATCAGGGCTCCAGATGGCGACTAAAATGGT
>JBBPCZ010000034.1:21161631-21182675 GCA_037974445.1 Brycinus macrolepidotus
GGGCTCTGGTAGATGGTGGAGGCTGCAGTGGAGCTCTGAGCTGCAGGATTGATCTGCTGCACCACACACACACAGACCTCCATCACCATCTAGTGGCAGATATGCAAGTCCACTGCAGCGCCGCTCTGAACTGGGAAAAGGGTATCTGGTTTTCCAGTTCCGGCTTTGTAGCACACACACACATACTCACGCATACACACACATACAGAGAGAGAGACACACACGAAATGAGCTAAGGACGCTTTTGTGCCTCCTGAAGGCCTTGGCCTGCGAGGGTTGTGATCATCACTTGACGGAGGAGAATATGCCTGTTTAGTCTGTAGCTGTCTGAAACTTTCTTGGTAACATAAATTCACATGAATTCTGAGAATCTTTTAAAGAGAGATGCCACTAATTTTTCAAAATGTATGCATAATTAAAATTGTTTACTTTCAGAGGGGTACGATGTGAAATGGGCTGTTCTAGAGGAACCTCTAGGGTCAGCATTGTTCATAGGGGCGATGATAAGAACCAGACATCCCCTATGTTTGATGCCTATAAAAGCTTCCTCTTGTACCGTTTTTACATGAAATGGTTATGAATGCACTGCCTGATGCCTAAAACAATGTTTTATGGTAGTTTAGAGACCCATTTTCTTTCTAAAACATGCATTATAATGGATAATAGTGTGTTGTAAGGAAAAGTAGTCCCCTAATATTGATTTTTTTTTTTATTTCTCATTATATTACCATAATCAGCATTTCATATAAATACTCATGTGTAGGTTCTCTGGTGGATTTGGTTAATAAGTAAAATGGATATATATGTGCTGTAGACATAAAGATGCCTGGTTCCATTCACTACAGTTCACATCAAAACACTCTGAATGACTGTTTACATTCCAATGACTGAATTATGCAGAAATTGTGGAAAATTGGTGGAATTCCCCTTCAGGTTTGAATTGAATGTGGTTGGCGTTTGGGTCAATCCAGGTTTGTTGTCTGCTGTTGAGGTTTTTACATTCCAAAAGTACAAGAGGCAAAAAAGTTATTTAGAGCAAAGAACTAATGGTTCCCTAAAGAACCTTTCAATAACGTGCTTTCAGTTGGGAGGTATCAAGATTCTTCAAGGAACTAAAAGTGGTTCCTCCAAGTGCTTTATTTTTAAGATTGTGGATGGAAGCACCAGACAACTGATGGATGCTTCAGGGAGAGAAACTGAAGACATGGAGGCAAAATGTGTCGGTTAAATCCAAAGGCTATTTCCTCTGCATTATATAAACATTCCTCAGTGAGCTGCCTTTTCCCCCGCAGTGTGGTCAGAGAAGTAAAATATGAATAAGACAGCGCTTCTCCGCTCTGCTGGAGATCATACAGCGTGCATGCTGTGGCATCAGCAGTCCAGCCTGGGCTTGAGGAGTTGGTCTGCTTGTGTGCGTGCGTGTGTGTGTTTGCACTGTTCTTCTCACCTCTGGCTCATCAGTTTCTCTCTCGGCAACCGGAACAGCTGGAGCGATGGTGGTTCTGGTCAAGGATGACACTACCATGCTACTGTCCTCAGCAAAAAAAGTGGTTGTGGACCACAGTTTTTCTTTTTCTTTCTTTAAAAGAAAAAAAAACAGCTTAGTTTAGTGTTCTAAGCCGACGCTGGGCTGCGAAGTGCAGCAGATGCAGGAAACCGGAGATGGGCTGTCACAGTCACATCTTCAATTTTGTCTCGCTGACTGGTACAAAGTTCTTGTAAATGAAACCTCTCTGGTGGCAGAGGCACTGATGAGAGGAAGTGGGTGCCTGAACTGTGTTGCAAGCATGCCAGAGGCAGCTCACAGTTTGGCCTCAATCAGAACAGTGGCATGATAAGGAGCAGTAATGGTGAATAAAAAAAAAAACTCTGAAGGTACTGGCTGATGTTCTCTGTCGTGTTCGCTGGATTTTTGCATCGTGTCTGCTTTGACTCACGGGTTGTTTAATGCCTTGTATTCATGACATATTCGGCTACTGTGGCACTAATGTGTTGTATATAAGTTACGCAAAATGAATAATTCCAGTTTTAAAATAGTATTTTCATCATATTGGGTGGTTTCTTGTGACTATTGTCAACCTACGGCACTTATATTCCGTATGCAAGGAATATTTGGCGGTCATGTCGCATTACATGGACTGTGGAATGTGGTATTGAGAGCTGGTATTTGAAGCAAACGTCCCAAACTTTTAAGCAAGGTACTGTCAACTCAACTGCTAGAGCTAGCCTGAGTAGTATGGTAGATATCTTTAGTATTCAGAGTCGGGCCTTAAATCAAACTGTTTACTCCAGGAGTCATTATAGACATGCTAGGTAATGTAGTAGGTCACTTCACTTATCTTATAAGCCTCAAATGCTGGTGTTTAAGGCTGCTGTCAGAATCAAATTCAGTGCTGAGAAGTTAACGTTCAGCGACACTAACATTAGCCATTTACTTTAGCTTGATGCTAATAAAGCCTAGAAAATCTCATAGGTGCAAACAGAAATTAGTGTTATTGTAGTTGTGGTAATCGGATAAAAAACAGCTACTTAGAAAGTCTGCATTAACCAATGCTATATTATAATATGTGTGTCTGGCTTATGTCCATAATTATGACTCAGAAATGAACAATGATGGGCTACTGAATATTCTTATGCTTGACAGAAAAGCAGGTCTTCATTTAGCAGTCCATGGTTGCTCCACATTTTTTTGTCTAGTCATGCAGAAACTGACAATGTGTATAAATCAATAATTTGCTTTCATGTGTCATCCAATCTACACCAACATGGCATCATGCCCAACACGCCCCGTGCCATGTTGATGATACCCTAAGTGTTCCAGGGTCAACTGCACTTAGGCTGGTTTTATGCAGGCACTCATTTCTGAATTTTTCCTTCATATATATGATGCATATCATTTTCGTAGTCTATAATCAGTATGAAAGTCACATGAAACCTGATCTTCAGATTCCTATTTCAATCACATTTCATGTATTCTTGTAAATGACCACATACTGCTTGCTTGTCTAAACATGCCAGTCTGATCAGATAAAGAACCAAAAGCAGGCATTATACCCTACTGTGTAAAAGCAGTCAGAGTGTCTCCACTCATACACTCTTGAAAATAAAAGGGATTCTTTGGTGAGATGCCACATAAGAACCTGTTCAGTAAAGAACCTTTCTGAGGAACCAAATTGGAAATGTGATGTGAGAACATTTTTAAAGTTCCTAAGCTTTATACAAGTTAAGCTTTACCTGGAAATAGAAGTCCAAAGCAAGAACCATTTAGGACCTGTTGTTTGTGAAAGTGGACGGTTGTCCAGTGTTGTCAGGTCTGCTGGGCTCATCAAACAGCACGCCATACCTGCTGTAAGTTCAAATGTCCAAAGATTGGAGCGATATTGAAACTTTCCTCTGTGGGATGACGTGCAACAATCCGAGGGCTTGGATGATACCCCCTCTAGCATCTTGCACTGAACGCAGCCCTGCAGCACCTTTTGGAAATTCTTAACAGTTCGTCACCTCTAAAAATCTGAGCTGTTCGCACTCGGGGGGTGAGTCACTACCCTGCTGAAGCGAAGCACAGAGGTGGGAGGTGAACCGTGCAGCTCGGACAGTTTGCTGTCACTGTGCACTCATTGCACATTCATTCGTAACGTCGTCGCTCTTCACCTGCGGTGTCTTTTGGCCAGCTTCACAGAAAAAGTCATCTGCGCTCTTTAAGTCGGCGGAATTTAATGGCTACCACATTGGACCGCCTGATGAATAAGTGCATGTGGTTCAGAGATGGAGAAAACCATCTCCGTCTGAATGAGCACACAGTCACAAGGACTGTCCCTGAGAACACAATTTTTCCCCAATTAGTCACTCAACCCCCTTGTTACTTTTCCCACTTTAAACAAGAAGAGAGGGCAGCTGTTTAAAGGTCGCTTTCTGTTTCCTGAATGAGGCGAAAATGGCAGTGCACGCTGCGCGTTGGCGTTAGAGATGTATTCCTGTGTTCAGAGCAGCTCTTAGCTGTGGACTGAGAGAGCCTGGGGGGACACTGTGAGATCTGTGTAGAATGTGTGTTAATAGTGTCTTATTCCGAGTCTTTCCTTTTATGCATTAATGTCAAGCATGAGTGGAGGTGGTTTTGTCACCATGCCAGATAAACATAGTCCCCTGTTTGCCATTTGTTTAAGTTTGTTGAAGAAAGCCTACTGATCTTTGCCGCCACGTATTCCTGTGCACTTTATGGCTTGCACCATTCTTGTGTTCCCCCAAAGGCAGTGAAGTAGTTTTCATATTTGCTGTCTAATAAAACACAATGAACAAGGAAATGACACGCAACCGTCATTTTGCTTTATGTGCTTTGACAGGGCAAAACACATTAGAATTTTTAGAGATATTGCACTGACATTGACTGATTGTGGCATTTTTGACAGTTTGGTATTCATTACTGTTTTTCCTAATAATCCAAATTTTGTCAGAGTTATGTGCCACTGTCTGCTACAGCTTGTCCTTGTAGTGCACATATATACACAAAGTTGGCCTCTCAGAAGGAAAGTACCTGATGCTGAACAGACACTCTGAGGTCATTGGTGTTGGTGTATTCTTGCTGAGCTTACTGGGTCCTGAGTAGTTTACAAGTAAATTTATGGTTAACCAGGGACAGTAATGCAGCTCCAGCCTGCGCTCAGCCTGTCTCTCTCTGGAGTGTGAACACCAGGGTATAGTCCAGGGATCAGACACAGCAGCAGAGCTGGGGCCAGACTTAAGGCCTATTTATGCCTCTGGTGAAGTCAAAGTCTGGAGAGTTTGTTTTGCTAAATCGCAAGCTGTGATGGGAAAATGAGACAGAGATCACTTCAGAAAGGTTGTTTGCCCTGCAAAGAAATGTCGGAAACTGGGCCAAGTCAACCCAAGCAAATTTCGCTTGAAAAATGCTTGTGATTGGTTAGAATGACCAGACGCAACATTTCATTGTCGCTGGCATCATACCATCAAAACCTCGTCTAGGTTTTCAATGCACCTTTGTCTTCACCTACACCAGGGTTATCCAATCTTATCCACAAAGGGCCAGTGTGGCTGCAAGTTTTCATTTCATGTAGTTGTTGGGATAAAACCTGCCGCCACACTGGCCCTTTGTGGGTAGAATTGGACACCCCTGACTTAGCCCTATTCCTTTGGTTTGTTTTGTATCTGTAGTTTATGGCATCAAAAATAAAGTGGCAAAAATGGATCTTTGTATGATCGTAGAACAGTAGTCACCTACCCTGCTCCTGGACATCTACCTTCAATCCAAACCTGAGTAAACAAGTATTATCAAGATCATCAAACCATTTAATTAGTTTGATCAGGTGTGTAAGAGTTAGGCTGAAGCTGAATTCTTGAAAGGAAGGTAGATCTTCAGGAGCATGGTGGGTGATCTCCACCATAGAAGAACCACTTTTGTTCCACTGAAAAACCAGATCAGATGATGGTTCTTTATATTTAACGAAGAGATTTGTGTGTGACAAAAGTTTTTAAAGTTTAAAGAACATGTACGTACTGTAAAGATGCTATGAAAAGCCAAACTATTGCTATAGAACATTGACATAAAGTGTAGTATAAAGTTCTTCACAGTTAGGAAAACATGTTTGATGTGGTATATGGTATACTCATTTGTTTTCCATTAAAGGCAAAAGGAGGGACCTAAGCCTAAGACCTGACTCTTAACTGAGGCTCAAATTTATTTATTTATTTATTTCATATGCCCTCTGTGTGGCAAGTAAAACGGCAGTCGAGAAATGTGAACCAATTTTGAGATCTCCATAATCCCCAGGGCAAGCATGCTTTTTATAGATGTGACACTTCAGAAAGTCAAGTGTATTTCTTGCATTTCATCAATTCGCATTCCACTTTCAGCACAACTCAAAATACCTAAAATGCTTAAGATAGACCTAGCTTTCACCTAGTAGCCTAGATAGGCCTTTGACACTGTTATGACATCCTGCTTAGGGCCTACTTTCCTGAAATGTTTGAAGCTAGATCTACAGCAATTCTTTAAACGGTAAAATAATGGTTTCTCTAATCTTTAGGATTACTGGAATGCTATATTGTTTTTAGGAATACTTCCCCTTTTGTTGTAACCTCACAAGCTCTCTTGTATCTGTGGTTTCCTTCAGGAATGGGAGCTGGTGGTGCTGGGGAAGTTGAAGTGGAACCTGGCTGCTGTTACTCCAAACGACTTCATCGAACACATTGTGAAAAAGCTGCCGCTACCTGAAGACAAGCTGGACCTGATCCGCAAGCATGTGCAGACCTTCATCGCCTTGTGCGCTACAGGTAGCAGTGCCTCCAATCCTTCCTGCTGAGCTCTGCGTTGCTGTGTGTGGAATTTACTCAAAGCAAACCAGAGAATGCTGCCTACTATGTCATTAGTCAGAAAAAGGTTTAGTAGCCACCAGTAAAACCCTCATAACATGCCTGGGAATTCATACCATTCCTAGGTGGTGCAGTTGATTCCTTTGGTCAACTTTTTACCTCTTTGTTTCAGCATGTTTCAGTTCTGTGAGGCAGTTGCCACCATAAATCACCAGTGACGGGGCTCAAATTCCACTTTCTTCCTCCCTATTTGAATCCCTGAGGTGTATTTTTGCTCTTTAATTATGACTTTCTCCCTATGATGCACCAGATGTGGCAAGGCAGTAATAAACTGAACGCTAAAAATCTAAATCAGGGAGAGAAAGAGCACAGCCAAGTGCTCAGTAAATGATATCACGGTTGGCATGTGCTCTGTATTTGTCTTGCACTGGTGTTTTGTAAGTGCGAATGATAAAAGATCCGCTGCCAAGTCAACTGGGTGCTGATATCTTGCGTCAACACTCTGGCAAGTGTTGAAAAATATCCTCGTCTGCTCCTCTCAGAAAAAAAACTGAAATAGAAGTCAACTTCTGAGGGACAGTAACCATGGGAACCCCATTCAGGTTGCTTCCGCGGGCATGGCGCCACCAAATGCCATGCCGTTACCTTCACATGAAAAAATGCGGATTGAGATTGCAGCCTGTAATGGAGAGGGGCTTCTCTAGGAGCCTTGACGTCCTTGGCCAATGAGTTTTGGGTGCTGGAGGTCAGGGGGCATATCAGTGGCAGGGAGTGAATGGAGAGACACTTCAAAGGGCAGCTGTCTGGTTAAGGGCATTCCTGCGCACTGCCGATCCAGCGGCTACTCTGTGTGGGGACGGAGGAAGGCATTGTCTCAGTCCTTGGCGAGAGGATTATGTCTTTGAGATCAAACATGGACCAGAGAGCGAGGGTGAGAACAAGTTGGGAGGAGAGTATTGTTCCGGGTGATCCAAACAGCCAAGCATGTCGTGTTTTCATACCTCATCCCTGCTTCTCACGCCTCCTGCCTGCTCCGGGGCATGAGTGCTTTCCCATGTTGTAAAGTCTTTGTGGGGCAGGTTCTCCCAGCCGGTCAGAAACCAGTGCTACCCTCGAGAGGTAATGTGACCTGCATGGATTTCCCCTGGGCACCCCCATCCCTCCCTGGGGCAGCTTGTCTCCCTAGGTCTTCAGAAAAATAGTTGAGAAAGTGGGATAAGTCAGGGGAGGAATGGGGGCAGATGACAGGTCTTTAAACATGGCACTTTTGATGTGGTTTCTCCTTTTGCGGATTGTGCAATGGATATTGTAAATATGTTGTGAAAGTACTCTGACAGGAGACATTGATGGTATCCATGGGAACTGGCTTGAATCCCATTGAAGATACTCATTGCCATCCATCTCCTTCTCACACTCCTTTCTTTTTTTTTTGGAGTCACTGAAGATATTTGAACGTCTTTCAGTTTCACATCCATTTCTCACAGTCCTGTTGTGCAAGATCATGAGTGCACTTTGTCCTCAATTGCTCCAATAAAGCAGTTGAAATGATTTTAGCGTCTTCCGCAACTCATTTAGAGCCTATCGCTGTTAATAACAGATGTCAGAACATGTGCTTTCAAGCTGTATCCAAAACCACCGCTGATAAGGAACTGCACTTGTTGATGCTCTAGGCACCTGAAACATCTCCTTTCCAAAACCTAGCACAGAATCTCGAACCATGGTTTTAGGCATGTATTTTCTTAACAGTTTTAATTGCCAGTTTGATTCCGAGATTGTGGCCTGCCTCCCTTCTGTTTTCTTTGCATTCTTTGCAGAGAATCCAGCATCCCCCCTCTTTTTTTGGAGAGACTTGCATAAATCAAGGCCTCTGTATCTGAATGAGAAAAGAGAAGAGAGCAGGGGGTGGGTAGAAAGAAAGACAGCTAATTTTTAATGGTTTCTCGCTTTTGATAAAACAGTTCCGTTTGGGGCACTTGGTGGGATTTGGTGGGGCGGCGCAGACCAATTCCGTATTAATTAATAACTTGAAGAGGCCTTTCATGGCTATGCAAATTGCTGGGGGTTGGGGAGGTCTTAGCTAGAGAAAGGAGACAAAGCATGACCCTTCATTTCATATGCAGAAACATGTAAGGGTCAGCATGGAAAAGCACCTGATAGGAGACCGCAGGCTGTCACAGGCCTGCACAGGAACAAGCTTGTTAAAGCAGATTAAAGCCCATTTTTCATGCAAATGTTTTCCCATAAGATGCTTGTCCAAGGATGTAAAACGAGAAGGAAGGCCATCATAGTGGCAGTATGAAATCCAGATTTTTGCTCCTTTACCACATTGTTTATGTGTCGTTGTTTACGTATCTTCTGTTTAGACTTATAGTGTTCGAAAGGGGCCTGGACCGTTCTAGTGAATCGTCTTAAAAGAATGAAAGTATTTCCATTCACGATGTGCAAGTATGGATTTGCTGTTGATGTTTGTTGACATGAGAGCCGGATTAGTCAGAGCCCACTATGAGTCTTCTTCCTTTGTATGCCTTGAATAATTTCCTGCATCCATGCAGCAGGAAGCACTGAAAGCACAGCATTCTCCCTAAGAATTTCCTTTGCTGTGTGTCATAGGAACTCCCATGTGGTTACCACTGTTTTCTGATGCTGATCAAAACCACAGTATCCTGTCTGACTGTACAGCAGAAATTCTAATGATTATGCTAAGCTGGCGCTGCGAAATCCCAATGTCATGCCCACACTCGGATGCTTTAGATGTATAGGAGGTGAATTCATCACGCTCCGCTCCCACCGAAAAATCTTAGGCTGTCCATAAGTGTGGTCTTAACTGCTGATCGTCTAACCCATGAGAGAATCCAGCATAGTTCTCATGATGGGATAACTTTAGTGGTCTTTTACACTCCTCAGCTGTTTAGTTGTCTTGCATCTGAGGCGTCCGTGAGGGAAAATAAGTAGTGACTGGTGTACGTGTACGTGCAGGGAGGAGTCAATATGGATGAACAGCGAATCTGCCAATTCATGTCATTCCTGTTTCGAGAGGCAATTGCCGGCCTGCACACTGTTGCTCAAGTCTGAAGCAAGTTGTTACAGGATTTCAACAGTTTAGGAGGATTCCTATTTTCGCTTCATGTGAGTTACAGCGTCTTGGCTGCTTGCGTGAGTGCCACAAGTAAGTCACAAATACAATAGGAGGACAGCTTTGGAATTTGTCCAAATGATGTTGCAAAACTGATCATGAGAGCTACACACTCTTACAGTGCTTACAAAATAACAATGAACCTTCTTGATAAATTGGCAGTGATTAGTTGGCAGTCTGCAAAATGATAATGCATAAATTAAAGTTCCCATGTTCTACATACTTATACTTTATTATTTTCCCTGAGATCTTATGACATTAGTGTGGTTTTAAGTACCAAAACTAATCATAATTAATTTCTACTTGACCATTTTCCAACCTTATCCCATCACTTAGCTAAAAACAGTAGCAGTGGTTACCTTTAAACCTAAATTTTGTCTGTATGTTTGTCCACTTTTATGTCACACTGAGTTAGAAACCACAGAAGCAAGTCTATTTGAGATTTATGATGTGGCTTGTGATGATTTAGGCGTGCAGTTTGCAATGTCCAAATTGGTGGGGTTTGAGCTTGTTAGCTTGATCTCATAGCTACAGTACAAAATGAAAGGAGCAAACCTTAATACATTTTTGATGTTAATGTATGACTGTGAAATCTAATAAGTGTGGAAAATTCTGCTGTTAGCCTTATTAATTGTGATCATTTCAAATAACTGTGGTCAGGCAATTATGCAATTATATAATTGCCTAATAAACTGTAGCTTTCTCCATTACTAATATAATCATTAATGACAGCAACAATTAAAAGCCAAGTCATGATATTAAATAGATTCCAGCGTATCTACATTTCACTTCAGCTCTGTAATTATCATCAAAAAAGCCTTTAATTTCTGCACATTCCTGTTCGGACTCTACGTAGCAGGCTAATGTCACATAGCAGGGTTTTAACAGATGGTGGCGGTGTTTTGTCTTTGGTCATGAACGTGCAAATATTGGGACATTTATGTGAAGCGACGCCAGTGGGTCCTAACAGAGACAGACATAGAGTAGGAGCTTTAGCACCTACCACATCTCACCAGCCCACAAGAGTCCAAGAATTTACTGTCTGTCTGTGAGCTCCCTCACTTACACTCTCTAAGTGGCTCGTTCCATTTGACTGTGGGCTGCGGTGGGTGATATACTGTGATGCCAAATCCAAAATGTTGTTTACATTTGACCTTTATCAATCAGTGGAGCCTGGCTGCTCAAAATGGGGCTTTCTGTAAACTGCGATTAATAAGCTACGCATCGGCATGGAATCCTGGCAGTTGATTTATTGCCCTTAAAAATCATCGCTCTCTTTGGCTGTTTCTCAACTTTCCGGGCGTTTAATTAATTTACAAGTTAAATGCGTATGCAGTGCATCACACCCACCCAGGAGTTGGCTGTGCTGGCGCGGCCCTGAGGACGCTGTGTGGGGAGGCGAGAGAATGGCTCATTGAAGGGGGCGAGAGGCCGAGGGAGCAGGCCAGCCAGCCGCCGCTCACAAGGAGCCTTCCATCGCAAGCGTCCCCACTACATACACTGTTTTCCGCCTTCATGCATATCAATGAAGGCGTGCAAAATACGGCCATTCTTCCTCCAATGACCGCTCACACAAGCCAGAGTGTCCGGCTCTGCCGCTAACATGTGCGTACGCTTGTCCCCCAACAAACCTGTCTTGTCCCAAATGTGCAAAATCAGACTTTTAGCATACACTAGCTAAGTGTACGCTTCCATGGCCTTTTTCTCTTTTTCTGAGTTGCAGATGGTGGAGTGGACCCCAAGGAAAGTGATGTAATGCCCTTTTGCAATAACTTGTATTAACTCTGCTTTCTCCTTTTTGGCCAGAGATTAAATCCCTTTTCTGCCCCAGGCTCAGCTACATACACAGAGGTGGCGAGCAAGTTCATTTATTTGTCAACACCGAGCCACAAGATCAGTGCCTGGTTCTGAATGTTAAGAAGGCAATGAAGGGATGCTTCTTTAGCAATCAAAGGCCACCGCTTTGATTTTCTCCCCAAAAAAAAGGAGAAAAAGGAACGAAAAAATCTTGAGGTTTGCTTTGAATACAGCAGCAGGGTAATGCACTGGCCACTGGGGTCCACTCTGTGAGCCCATAGGTGGCCCGGCATCAGAGGAATTGGAAGGGGGGGGGTCTCTTTTCTCCTGCCAAAACCTCATGAGGGTCTGGACACAGACTAAAGAATGATGTTCAGAGAAACAGCCTCCCTCTAAAACTTCCCCAGTCAATTCTGCTGGCTCAAACCTGATGTACAGCCCCCTGCCCAAACTGCCCCCACTCACCCTTTTTTTGTAACCCCCCCCCCCCCACCCCACCCCCCTCACCCCCCTCACCCCCAACCTTTCTTGAGCAGAGAGGGATCGAAGTTATGTCGGTGATGACTGTGGACAATGAAGCCACGCTCACTTGCTCGCTGAACTCACTCAATTAATATGCTAAAAGATAGCAGCCTTTCTAATACAAATCACTTGCTGTTGCTGCAACAAAAGCTGGGCATGTGTGCCATTCAACCTGGAGGCCTGTGGTCTGAGAAGGAAAATTGTTTAAAAAAAAAAAAAAAGTGAGAGAGAGAAAGAGAGACAGAAATGAGAAATCTGGTTAGAAAAAAAGGAAGAAAGACAGAAATCAATGAGGCAGGCAGCATTAGCCGTTTCGGTTCTTTCTACACGCATGTTTTCCTTCCTCTTTTCTTTCTTTCCCATCTTTTTCTCCAGCTCTCCTCAGCCAGTCGCACTTTTGGGCTTGGGGCCCATTCACAAGCTGTCTTATTTGCATTATGAATGACAGTGTGAGAGCTAACAAGGTTATTGGTCTTTCAGACGCACGCCTGTGACCACACGTGGAAAAAGGACCTACAGCAGTGAGCACTGGCAGGGCGACGCTGGCTCTTTATGCGCTCCTTTCCGAGGGCTGTGGGGCTTTTTTTTCAGGGAGCACACGATTTACTTAGGAGCTGGAAGAAAAAGGGGCCGATCCAGGGAGGGTGGCTGAGGGGGTTTGGGAGGGCTAGGTTTTGAAGGGAGGGGGGGTGGGGGTGGGGGGGTTCTTTCAGCTTCTTTTCAAGCCAAGTGAACTCTCATTATCCTGGCCTGCAGTCATTAGCAAAGGACTGTGCACCAACCTAATGGAAATTGCCTTTGTTTATTAGCATTACTGATTTCTATCATCTTCTCTTATCTTTTAAAGTATGTTGCAGTGTTTTTTTGGCATTCTTCTGTGGAGAAGAGTGTCAGCAGATAGACGTGTTATCTGTGATGAGTAAAATCTGTCTACAAACTGAAAGCAATTACTTTGACAGGTTGTAGTGATGATAAAGTCTTTTCCCTCACCTCCCTCAGATTTCAATTTTGCCATGTACCCTCCATCCATGATCGCAACGGGCAGCGTGGGAGCAGCAATCTGCGGCCTGCAGCTCAACAACACGAACCGCTCACTATGGGGGGACAGCCTTACGGAGCTGCTCGCCAAGATCACAAATACAGAAGTTGTGAGTATCTAAACCTTTATCGAACCATACTGCAAATGGAGCCTCTAGCATACAATCAGATCTACAGGGCGTTTTTGGTGGGCCGATTTCCTCAGCATGAGTTTGTACTTCTTGCTAGATGAGCAGTTTGATAGCAGTACTTGTTTATATTACTATGAATCAGTACGTTTACAGTCAGCCACATGGTACATGCCATACATCTAACGCACTGTAAAACCAGATCCAGACAGGATACGTGATGAGATCTCCTTTAATATGTTATATCAGCAGTAGAACTGCAGCAATAATTCAACATCATCAATAATTTTGGCAAATAAACAATGTCATGAAGAGATTAATTTAGATGAACTTGAAGAGGGCAGGTGTTCTGCAGTCTGTAGGATTGTGCCCATGTGAGCAGACAGCAAAAGAAAATGAACAGTTATGAAATCTCAAAGTGGAGTAAAGTCTGGGAGCATTTTCTTAAAGAGAAGGATAAAGTGGTCACGTACAAAATATGCAGCATTCTACATTACCTTCAGACACCTGAGAAGTGAGCTGCCAAATGTTGAATCTGAAGCAGAAAAACAGTCAGTAAACAGTGGCTTTACTTCCAGTGGTGTTCTGATAAACCAAACTACATCTGATATTTCTTCTGGTGGACACTAACATTACCCTTACAAAAAGCTTTAAAGCCCACCAGCTCATCCTAAAAACCTATTCACACCCAACTCATATTTATTACTATATCACTTATCTTTAGCTATTGCTTATCACTTACAGTAGCACAAAATTATGGGCAGATTTGAAAGACGAATGAAACACAGCAAAACATTTGTTTTGGTGTTAGTAAGGCTTTTATATTTTTTTTTATTTGATTTTTCTAAACGTTTATCCCTCTTATGTAGAGCGAAAGACAGAACAGTGATAAAATGCTAATACAGTCATTATTCTGCATCTATTTTGTTGAAAATTAAAGGCAGAATAATTGATTTGTTGAATAAGTCACGTGAAACGTATTCATTTTTTGCAGCCCTAATCAACAATAATAATCCTCACCCTGAAAGCCTATATATGTCAGTAAGCGAGAAGCAGTAAAATCTGACTATATGAGCTCAGAGCTGCATAGTTGTACCATGTAAAAAATGAGGTCTTCAGCTTGCTGGCAAAGCATCAAGCCCCTTTTTCCCCTCTCACAGCTGTCTTATAATCTCCTTTGCAGCCTCTGGCACTTTGGTCTGCCATTGCCCCCCAAGAGGTCACATGCCACATGTGTGTTAAGCTATGTAAATGTGGCTGAAACCGCGCAAGAACAGTGGGGTGGGTGTGTGGCGGAAGGGAAGGGATCAGGTTAGTTTTGTGCTTGCCCTGCAGATCACTGACATGAAAGGGAGCTTGATGCAGGCAGAATGCAGGATGGCGCAGAGTGGAGAGAGAGAGAGAGACAGAGACAGGGGCCTAGAAACGCAGCCAGACGGCCATGTGGCCCCGTGGCAGGGTACCCAGTCCAAACACAGGCAGGGCTTCAGCTGCAGCAGGGAGGGGGAGCAGGGGTGGGCTGGCTTTTGTCAGGGTGCTAGCCTGCTTCAAGACCGGGGAAGGAGGCATTTGGAGGGGCGGGAGTGGGGGGATTCATTTTGGAAAGGTTGAAGGCAATGCCGGTAACGGTGGTGTTATTTAAAACCAAAGTTTTGAGGTGAGAAGGTCCCCCCTTTTGTCTGGTTAACAGCACCCCTGAAAAAAACATCAATGCGCCATCAATGGTGTGTGTGTGTGTGTGTGTGTGTGTGTGTGTGTGTGTGTGTGTGTGTGTGTGTGTGTGTGTGTGTGTGTGTGTAAGTTTGTGTGTGGCTGCGGCCCTGTGCAAGGAGATTGCGCTTTCCTTCTTATTTACTCAATGGGCATGCGTCCAGCTCCAATTCAATCTCACATTCAGACACTGAATTACTGGAAGTGAAATGGGATTGACCCCGACTGAGGGACCCTGAGGAGGGAGACCACAGAGCCGGGGCGCAGCGGCTTTATGCAAACGATTCACAAAGCCTCACACATAACACAGTGCCCCCATGAGGGATGGCCTCATGCTTCTTTGAGTTCCTTCATGGGGAGGGAACGAGTGGAAGAAATGGAGTGAGGAGCAAAGAAAAACAAGGTGGAAAGAGAAGAAGGACAGGATCCAAAGGAAGAGCCCAGAGGGATATCATAGGTGTCTGCCCTGACCTGGAGAGGTCAGCCCTCCTGCTCAGAGTTCACCACCGCTGGCCGGATGGCTGCCATGGCGGCGTGTGGCGTGTGAAGTCGTGTACCGTAGCGGAGGAAAAACAAACAGTAATCCAAAGCCCTGAAAAGTTCTCAGTGTGTGAGGAGAGTGAGGTCTCGGCCAGCAGAAATGAACTGCCCGCTCCATGATCAACTATTCACATTCCTTGATGCCAGCAAGCCATACCTTTGAAAAACATGCTGGCAGGGACGAAGGCAGACTGGGTCTACTGGCTTTTTGGAGGCCAGAGATACTTTTCCTTTCATAAAATGTTGAGGAAGTTTGGGAGGAGCCATTATCTTTCATGTTTTACCTCCCTATCTCATTCGATCCAGCGCAAAGGTTGCGGATCAACCCTGATCTGGGCGCAAGTCTCCACACGCAAGGGTTACTTGTTAACAATTATATGAGAGGTTTTTTAAGAAACAATTTGACCAAAAATGCTTTCATTGCTAATACTGGATCTTCATATGCTGGTATTATGATAACGGATTGTATGAGAGAACTTCGCCGCTGGAGATTTGGGCGGTTTCTGCTTTATGCTAAAATGCCAGACCTCCCTTTGTGCAGATCTGTCAGATAGGACTAAGATAAGGAGGAGATGAGGAGGCAGTGAAACTATTGCGACCAGATTTTGCTTTCCAAAAATGAGGGCACTTGGGGGCAGAAGGATGGCACCGTAGGAAGTAAATGTGAGCATGAAAGCGAAGCTAAATCCTGGACATTTTAGGCAATTAAGATATCCTGGCCAGACAGACATGCCCTGGAAAAATGGTCTCCCTACTATAAACTTCAGTAACTCTCCTTTAGTATGCATTTTAAATTCTGTAGAGGATTCTGTGTGAGAAGGCCCTGCAGACTGAGGCTGAGGTGGGGAGGAAAGTGGTCAGAGAGAGCGTGAGGCTGAAAGTCAGCTCAACAGCCAGATGACGCTGCCAACCTCCCCGCCGGGCACCCTGCTGACATTTGTGGTGTCCAGTGCCTGTGGTTTTCAGCAGACATGTGACAGGGCCAACCAGCCTCCTCCAGTCGCTGTTGCTGTGTGTATCTAAGTGTGTGTGCGCGGAGCCTCAAACACACCTGGTGAGGTACGATGTGTACAGCGGCGGGCTCCATGCTTGCAGGCCAAACCATGATGGCTTAAAATTTGGCTTCGGCATCTCAAGCAAAGTCTATGGTCTCTTTTCTCAGAAAGAAGCAAAAGCAATGAATATTCCAACTGGCATTTGGTGTTTACGGTAAATGTTGTTATTGTAGCTAATGTATACTGTAAATGATGCTCTTTGGCTTGTTGTGTTCCTCCAGGGGCCCACTGTGAATTTTCATCTCGTCGTTAATGTTCAGTCTGCTGGCTTTGAATTAGTTGAGCTTGCATTCAGATATGAATTAGTGGAGTTCCTGTATGGTTTGGATCTGTGGGGGCATAGTTTCCCGCACTGAGCCCCTTTGCCTCTGCTGAAGCTTTGGCCCCATCGCAAGATTAAGGATGGGTTCTGGATGAATGAACAAGGGGGAGACACTGGATAGTTTTTTGTGGGGGACGCATTTGCCCTCTCACACAGTAAAGTCTTTGCGGTCGTTCAAAAATCCAGGAGTCTTTCTAAAAGTAGGTGAAATGTCAGTTATTTGGAGTTCGGCATGTTGAGAATGATCATCTGCTGGAAATCACAACGCCGAAGGACACTAAAGCGAGAGTGAAAAGTTCCATTTTTCGGAGGAGAATTACTGGGCTATTTTTGGTACACAGGATCATGTGTTAGGACCCCTGGCCTGTTGCACTGAGCCTCTGGGACCACATCTTAATCCCTTTCGTTTCTCAATGCTCTGCTGGCCCCGTTATGAACCCGGAGTCTTTTCTTTTACTCCCCAGTAAAAAAAAAAAAAAAAAAAAAAAAAAAAAAACATCAGTGCCTTCTCTCTGCCTGACTCCCTCCCTTCCTGTTCGAGATGGCATAGTGAGTGACATCACAGCAGCTGCTGATGATTCTTCGGCAGAGTTGTGTTTGCCTTGTGGTTACTCACAGCTTATCCAGTGTCGCCCTCCTCTGGATTAGATCATGGAGAGGCTCCTCTCAGAGCCAGTCCCAGTCCGACCAGTAGTCACACATTGAAGTCATTAAAAGTTGCTCGAATTAAGCCTGTGGGGCTTGGCGCAGGCTTGCTTCTGCCTCTATAAAGAGTGGCGGCACAGAGGGGAATGTCTTTTAAGAAGTCGGGCCTGGCATTCTTGTGGTAAGACACAGGCAGTTCCTTTGCATGTTTTATGCTTTAGTTAATTTTCTCAGAGGAATTTATTTTTTTATGACTAATAGCGGCACATCACAGTGGGAAGCCGGAGACCTCTGGAGGAGATTACGAGGACGGCGGTCGCGTTCCTCCACAGCGACACAGACGACTACGCCCTCCTAGCGGCACCAGGGCCTTTCCTCGACAAAATCACATGCACCTTCGGGACATTACACTTGCGTTCTGGGGACACATTTCACGAAACATGGCTAAATCGTTCGCCAATGTCTTGCCTGTAAAAGAAAGTTATTGCCCAGTCTTTATGTTCTTTGCGAAGTTTAAAGCTTCTTGGACTGTCTTGAGGTAGTGAAAACACAAACTCAGGCCATCTACCCCACACAGTTCCTCAGAGGACCCTTGTGTTTGATAGCTCTGTTCCTTGAGCTGATGTATATATCTGTGAAACACGCTCCTCGCCCGGGAGCCGCACGTAACATGGGATCAGACTGCGGCCCATCAGCTTTTAATTAGCAGTAAATGTCAGAGGAATGCAGCCTCTCCACAAGCAACACATTCTCCACAGGCCCTGCCCCTGGGGCTTCTCACTGAAGAACTCTCCCACAGACGCCTGGTGTGCCTCAGACCCACAGAGGAGCTGGGAGGAGAGTGTATGCACTGCAATTTAACCAAGCTTCACTAGAGGGCGCCAGTCTTGAGTCATGAAGTTTCCACCTCTGTGTTTGCTGTTTGAATGCCTTTGCCGGCTCACTGGAGCCATCCACAGGCCGACAAGGCATTTATTTACATTTTTGAATTTTTCAGTCAGTTTATGGTTTAAACAGGAGGCCAAAAAGCTGAAATCGGGTTTCATTTTCTTTAACTAATGAATAAACAATCAAGAAATACTACTAGGACCTGTGGTCTAAAAGTAGGTTATGTTTAACGCAGTCTATATGAGTTTCACATAGGATTATAAATGATTTAGGTAATATTACTATATAAATCATATAAATCATATTACATAAATTGTTTATATAATAAAATTGTATGATTGGATTTTTGCCATGCAGCCCATTCCCACTAAATAGTATGTAAACATAGTACATCACTAGTACCGTGCATTCATCAGTAGAGTATGTGTAGATCAGTTTTGACATGGTATCCATACTTAAAAGTACAATTGCTCTGTATTTTTATGTTGTGCTAAAATCACATTTAGTGTTTGGCTTTTTCTGATTGTGAATTATCACTCCATCTTTGCTGTTGTTGGCCAGTGAATGTGGGCTCTTTGCTGTCTGAAACTGTAAGCAGAGCTGTGGTGGGCTCAGGTGGGACTCCCTTAGGCTCTTACACTCTTGTTAAAAGGGTGAAGAGAAAAAACTGTCTTTGTCTTTCCACAGGACATGGATGCAATTAACATAGTTTTAGTACCTGCAGCATTTATTTCCACTGTTGTCAAGGCAACTTGTGCTGCAGGTGTGTGTGTGTGTGTGTGTGTGTGTGTGAGAGAGAGAGAGAGAGAGAGTCTGTGTGTGTGTGTGTGAGTCTGTGTGTGTGTGTGTGTGTGTGTGTGTGTGTGTGGTTGATGGTTGATGTAACTGGTCATAACCTGAGATATATGAGATGATTACATACTCATACAGTACTCACCATTTCTCAACACAGCACAGTTCTGACCACTTCCTAACACAGTACTGCTCACTTCTTAACACAGTACTGATCACTTCTTAACACAGTACTGATCACTTCTCAACACAGCACAGTACTGACCACTTCTCAACACAGTTCTGATCACTTCTTGACACAGTACTGACCACTTCTTAACACAGCACAGTACTGACCACTTCCTGCACAGTACTGATCACTTCTTAACACAATACTGATCACTTCTCAACACAGCACTGATCACTTCTCAACACAGCACAGTACTGACCACTTCCTAACACAGTAATGACCGCTTCTCAACACAGTTCTGATCACTTCTTGACACACAGCACTGACCACTTCTTAACGCAGTACTGATAACGTCTCAACAGAGTACTGACCACTTCCTAACACAGTAATGACCACTTCCTAAAACAGTAATGACCACTTCTCAACACAGTACTGATCACTTCTCAACACAGCACTGACCACATCTTAACGCAGTACTGATAACGTCTCAACAGAGTACTGACCACTTCTTAACACAGTACTGATCACTTCTCAACACAGTACTGACCAATTCTCAATGCAGCACTGGCCACTTCTTAACACTTCTCAACACAGTACTGATCATTTCTCCATACAGTACTGACCACTTCTTAACAGAGTACTGACCACTTCTTAACACAATACTGACCACTTTTTAGCTTTTAAATGAATAGTTTGATGGTAAATCTGTTGTTCACAGTTGCTCCCCTTATACCAAATGTATTCAGTCATCCAGGACATGTTTGGTGTCTGAAATCTAGCTAACAAGTAATGTTAAACCAGCACACACCTGCTTCAAGCTGTGTGTAGTTGTTAAGCCTGCAACGGGCTTGCTTATGTGGTTTCTGACTCTGTATGACACACTGTTGATGAAATTCAGGCTCAGAATAACTGCCATGCAGTGCACTTTTCTCCACTTAGAAAATAACATCCGACTAGCACCTTTCATTTCTTCACACCTTTCACTTCTTTCCATACCTGGGATTCTAGGAATACCTTTATCCCACGCTGAAATTAAACTGGCATGTATTAACCAGCAGTCCCTTCAAGCAGTTTCAGAATGTGATGGAATGTACTGGTGTGTATTAACTGACATTATAGCTGTGTCGTTGCAGGACATGCCGAAGGCGTGTCTGCTGATAATTTCAAGTTGTTAATTGGTTGGTGCCTGATTACCTTAAAAGCCTGTCTCCAATGTTTTAAACAAATTTGGCACAAATTTCAGCATAATGCATTTGCCCAGTGTGGGGGTCGTATGTCTTGAGAACAGGCTGGTGGTAGTAGTACTAGTAGAAGTAGTATGCAGTCACATTATTGTTCTTCTTAAGTTTTATTATTATCATTACTATTTTTATTCCACCTGTTTTTTGGAGCCACTTCTCCTCGAAGATCGTGCGAGTAATTGGAAGAATTTCAACTCTGTCACATGCCTTAGAGCCCACCATGTTGCACTTGCACACAGCTAATCGATCAGATGATCAGGGGCCTAGTATGTATTGTTTAAAAAACGGACTTCAACACACTAAAGATAAGGTCAGTTATTGAAAAAAGAGATGTGTCTCAATGTTTGTTTTACTGTTTGTGGTTTAATTAATAATAATCAGCCTGTGAATGCGGCTAAATGTGCTTTCAGCCGTCCTTGACCAAAAATTCCTTGATAAGAGATGGGGTGTTCATGTCCCCCCAGTACCTTTTTTGCCCATAAAACCAAAGTTTGGGTGTCTTTTATATCAACCACGCAATCACACTTTACATTTTCTCACGGAAACACATCTAGTTATTATTTTTATTATTTAATTTATCAGCAACATGTTGTCAGAGTTCTCAGTTCTCAAAGTACAGAGACTCCAATAAGCTTTCAATTCTTTCCATACCTGTAATTCTAGCAGTGGTGGAGGAAGTACTGAAGCTTAGTACTTAAGTAAAAGTACAAGTATCCTGCAAAATATGTACTCAAGTA
>JBBPCZ010000034.1:21188608-21202750 GCA_037974445.1 Brycinus macrolepidotus
ACTGTATCTCACCTGCCTCTCTACCTCACTGTACCTCGCCTACCTCTCTACCTCACTGTATCTCACCTGCCTCTCTACCTCACTGTATCTCACCTGCCTCTCTACCTCACTATCTCAACTGACTCTCCACCTCACTGTACCTCACCTACCTCTCTACCTCACTGTATCTCACCTGCCTCTCTACCTCACTGTACGTCGCCTACCTCTCTACCTCACTGTATCTCACCTGCCTCTCTACCTCACTGTACTTCGCCTACCTCTCTACCTCAGTGCATCTCACCTGCCTCTCTACCTCACTCTATCTCACCTGGCTCTCTATCTCACTGTACCTCACCTGCCACTCTACCTCACTATATCTCACCTTCCTTTCCTCCTCACTGTTTCTCACCTGCCCCTCTACCTCACTGTATCTCACCTACCTTTCTACCTCACTATCTCAACTGCCTCTCTACCTCACTGTACCTCACCTGCCTCTCAACTTCACTGTATCTCACCTGCCTCTCTTCCTCACTATATCTCAACTGACTCTCTATCTCACTGTACCTCACCTGCCTCTCTACCTTACTATATCTCATCTGCCTCTCTACCTCACTGTATCTCACCTGCCTCACTACCTCCCTGTATCTCACCTGCCTCTCTACCTCACTGTACCTCACCTGCCTCTCTACCTCACTATATCTCACCTGCCTCTCTACTTCACTGTATCTCACCTGCCTCACTACCTCCCTGTATCTCACCTGCCTCTCTACCTCACTGTACCTCACCTGCCTCTCTACCTCACTGTACCTCACCTGCCTCTCTACCTCATTGTATCTCACCTGCCATCAGACACGTAAGTCTATTTACATCAACCAGCAAACCAGCACACCATACTTTACACACATTTTATGCTATTTGCACACTGTTCAGATCTCGTTTATAATTGTAATGTTTGTTTGAAATATATATTTTCTATATATTTGCATTGCCTTAGTTTTGTCTTATCAAATTTATCTTTAATTTATTTGTAAACTTATTGCACGTCTCATGGCTGAATCAGGAGCTCATTTCACCACATGTTGTATTTGTGTAACTGTTTGTGTGACAAATAAGAATCTTAAATCTTGAACTACCAACTGTTGTTGTTTTAGCATTATGTTGTGTCTTGTGGCAATCAGATGTGACCCCTGATGTGGCTCTCATTTGTAAACAGGTTTTTAATAAGTAACTACATTAGCGTTGCTGCTGAAATTTAGATTCTTGTTGCCGTTATCCCTTATTGCCACCAATGAGTCAGTTATTTTAGTCTTTTATGGAATGCAAAAGGTTTTTTTTCCAAAAATGCAAGTATAGTCCAGTGCTTTCATATCTACATCAAACACTGCTTACAGTTCACACAGGAACAACACACATACCAGAGGAAGGCAAAAGAGAGAGAGAAGAGAATATTAAAAAGCACAAAATCTACATAATTATTAGCCAAACGTTACATTAACTTTTTCATATTCAGCATAGAAGTAGACAAAGACAGGAATTTTTCAGTTTATTATGCCATTTACGATTGTGGATTTCAGACAAAAGAATAATAGTGTTCTTGTGGTAGCTTATTGACTGTTATTTACAGGATAGCAAAGCTGGCCGTTCTCTGATTACATTCCTAACATGTATATCTGTTTATCTGTTTGTACATTTAAGGATTGAATTAGAAAACTCTATAAGTATGAAAACATTTCACTTATAAGAAATCATTTCAAACTTAGCAATAAGCGTCATTTTTGGACGTGAAAATTGAATTACCACATTAAGATTTAATTAATTGTTAAAAGCAGTTCCTACCATAATAAATTCTTTCTAATGAGAACTGACATATTGTGGAGTAAAATATAATGGCTACTATTAAATATTAACTTGTTTACATTGAATTTCTGGTATCACAAATTGTGAAATTAAAGCTAAAATAGCTTTCCACATAAACTGCTTTCCAGAAACATCCAGTAAAATAAATCAAACATTCTCTGATGTGCCTGTGGCTCAGGGGACAAAGGTGATAAGAGGGACACAATTTTAGGGATCAGATTTCCAAAAAACAAATTTATTAAACATACAATTAATATTTCTGATGCATTAAGCCTGTTATTCATCAATTTTTGGTCATGGGTGGCTAAATCTCTCACCACTCAGCGTCTAATTAAACACTTTAAGAAGAAATGTTCATGTTCAAATAAAAATAAAGGTTAAAAAAATAAATGTTAAAAGTAAATGTTCAGCTATCTATATCGATGGTAGATGCCATAGCATCAGTTACTAATTACAGTCACGTCTCAGCAACGAAGGACAGGCTACAGATTTTCAAAAGCATTAATTGTGTTTGTGCACTGTCAGCTATCCACCTTAAACCAAAGATTCATAACCGAGTGCAACCGGCGTCTGTGATCCCATGTTTTTGGTGAGGTAATTCCTGACCACTGATCTCAAGGTCTTACAAAAAAAGAACTGCACGGTAGAAACGTGAAAAGCTGTTGTTTAAATGTTAACTCATTAAATTGGGTGAAAGGTCAAATAGACGCTGACCTACTCTGACTCACCTACAGGGGTGAGAAAGTGGACTCAGGGTGCAGCGTTGTAGACAGTTCTGTACACACTGATCTGTTATACACCTGTGCAGATTAAAAATGACACTCCACTCAGAATATGACTGTTCCATCATTTTAACATAATTTACATCAGAGTGCTTATTTTGATAGCACATCTCTATTTTTAAATAATCAGATTAATTGATCATTAATTAATATTCAACACAAGGGATTAAATTGCAAATAATTTCGTATTAGTTTATGCCAAAGAGCACAAATCCTTGCAGCCAGCTGTAGTAAAATTGTGGCATTTGAATGTTTGGTATTGACTAAAGTGCCAACCTGTTCTTATGTAAGACACATTATAACTATAATTGCAGCTTTTAGTGTTGTTCTTTAAGTAGATTAATATTTTTGTATTATTTCAGATAGAGAAACATCAGCAGTCTGATCGTTAAACATAAATTTATCTTAAATAGGAAAAGACTGCAAACTTACAGAAAGAACTTCTAAACCTTTTCCCAGAATCTTTCAATTAGTTTATTTGCTGTGAAAAATTTATACATGCAGATTTTTGTTTTGGCTTGGCTGTGCCCCTTCGGATCCCTGTGTACTCCAGGGACATAGTAAAGTTATACAGGTGAAATTGCATCAGCGCAAGTTCAGCGAGTTAAGATTGTACCTAATGGGGAAAGTGCAGATGTCTTTGTTTGTTTAGGCTCAAAGCCATTTTCATTGCATAATCAGAAATAAGAAAAGCCTCATATTATCAGTATCATCAGTATTGACCCAGTTCCATCCAGCCAAGCATGTGCCATGTTTTTTTTCTGACCACAGCAACATTGATGCTTGGCTGTTTAGGGTCTTGTGACCTTGACTTATGGCCTTAATACATAAATGAACACGTCTTACACGTCTGCTTTAAAATGGCCTTCAAAGTAGGTGTTCATCAGAAATTGTGACAGAGTAATGTCTCTGAAGAGATAGAGATTTACTCTTTGGCTAATTTATTCCTTTGGCCAGTCGGTTCAGAAAGGATCATTAAGGCCAAGCGCAGTTCCCAGTACATTTAACCACAAAGATAAAGAAAAAGAGGCTTGGAAACCACTTTTGATTTTGACAGAGCAACAGTTTGTCTTATGGTCTACAGCTACATTATTTTTCTGTGTTAAGATGTCTTTGTAGTCATCAACAAGATCATCATTTAACTGAATACAAATTCAGCTTATGCTCGGACTTCAGTATGGACTCTTGTGCAATTTTAAATGATAAGAACGAGGGGATCAACGTGTGCCTCTGTGACATTTTGATTTTTGAACTTTAGCAGTTGAAAGCCCCACCCCCTAAAAGAAGTAATCTGTTATTAAATCAAATAACAGAGAAGACTGAAATTTCCCAGTGCAAACGTGTCACTGCTGTGCACAAGTGATGCATAAGAAAAGCAAATCAAGGTTGAGATTTTTATTTTTTTTTTTTTGTACAAATACAGTTGTTACTTTATGACATTTTTATAGTGCACAAAATAAAAAAGACATCTGCATTTTAAATATCAGAAATAACAAATATTAAATATTAGTTTTAAAAGTGTTCATTAAAGTAATAGTGAAACAATCCATGTAGATTGTATTACAGCTTAAGTATTAAAGACAATAAACATCAGTATAAACATCATAAATAATAATATATAAACACACTGAAATAAATAAGTACTAAGTAGGTGTCCAGCACCGTTAAACAGACTTATGATAATGTGAAGCTACTGGTTAAGAGGTGAAACTGTGGAATAAAAACTTGATAAGAAAAGTATACATATTTCAAGAGCAGTTTCAGAGTACAGCCAGTGTCTATAATTCCGAGGAAGAGATTTTCGCTTTTAGTGATGTAATCCATTACCACTGATCGTATAAAAAGAACTGTAGAAACAAGAAATGCTGTTGTTTAAATGTTAACTTCTTAAAAGAGGTGAAAGGACAAATAGACACTGAATGTCACCTGCAGGGGTGAGAAAGTAGACTTAGTGTACAATGTCATAGAGGTTGCAGTGTTTAAGAAAGCATATAAAATAATTGTACACACTGGTGTGTTGTACCGTACAATAATCAGTCTCACCACAACACCATAATATAATCGAGAGTAAAGGTCCTGTGCAGTGAAACATGGTGACAGTCCACTCAAAATCTGATTTTTTTGTTTTTCCTGTTCTTTTCCTGTGTTGGACTTCTTGGACTGTCAGAAAGGAGCACCTGCAAAGGATCTTCAACTAAAGCAATGGTCTGCTTGGAAATGTTACTGCCGTACTGCGGTTGTCTTATTTCATTGTTGATTGCTCTCACATCTGAAAACTCGGATCCTAAAGGGTCGGTCGGATCAATGTGCCAACTGCGTCTCTGTCTACTCTTCATTTGTTTTTTGTGTCGGAATCTAGACAGCTCTGATGAATTGTCTGCGTGTCTGGTGGGTTTTATCTGTAGCTGGATGAGAAGCATGTCGCCCGTACAGGAGCGTAACACATCATGATGTCTGTGTCTTTTGCTACGAAACCAGCAGTCCTCATTGCTGTCATCTCCCTGGGGATGAACATACAGAAACCATTTAACACACTGATTCTACACTGTATATATATGTGTGTGTATGTGTTAGGTGGCAGTTGCATGTAATGGTCAGGAGAACAGTATAACTGAGATTTAAGTCCCAATTTTCATATTGTCAGTTTTTTTTTAAATAATACAAATGCTATTAATTAAACACAAACATATATTTCTACATTTGTGCCACAGAATACAGATCAATACAACCAGATCATCAATTTTAACATGATCATTAATGTTACTTACCGAAGTGTATAACCTTCTTTTGGAGTCCAAGCAGAAGAACTTATTACTTTTCACATCCAGCACTGAGAAGCAGCCTTTAGGTCGGTATTTCAAGAAGGTGAAGATTCCTGTGTGATTTCAGACAGAGAAACATCAGCAGTCTAATCTGCATAAAAGTAACATACTACGAAATACCATACGTAACACTTTTGAAAGCATGTGAACCTGCAGTCTTACCTTTAGAACCATGATGAATGGTTTTCCGCACTCTTCCATTGTAGCTTTCCTCCATGAAGTTGTTGCTTGTAGAGCTTTTTGTTTCTGTTTGTCCTTGTTCTTCAGGGTCTCCTGCCATGCCATCGGGTGCCAGCTGGAGAGGGTAGCATGTGCCTGGAGCGTGGAGTTTAAGAACAGCCCAACAGAGGAGAAGCGCTGAGAGCATGGTAAGCCTGCGTGAGACTTTGCTTATAATAGAGTGTGGAATCCCTGTGGGCCTGTATTTATTTGGGTGGAAAAAAAGTCCAAAGATCTTATTTGTAGACTGTAACAGAAGTGGTCTGTAATTGGCCATCTCCCATTGGAGGCTGCAACTGAGCTGACGTAACCATGCTTGCTCTGATGCAATGTTATGAATTATGTCATCGGAAGATATGTAACTAGGGGAGTCTTTATGGGTTCAATTCAATGCAATTCAGTTTCGTTTATTACTTCCGTTTTGTTTTTTTTTCTTTTTATTTACTTTATTTAGTGCTTTTTGCAGCCGATATGGTCACAAAGCAGATTTACAGAAATTTGGGACCAGACCCCAAATAAACAAGCCCACGGTGTTACAGGGGCAGAAAAAATGTCCTTAAGAGCATGAGGAAGAAACTCTGAGAGGAAATGAGGTCTGAAATTATAACCTATGCTTTCTGGAACCCACTGGTTTGGTTAGTTGAAGTTAAACCTTGTGAATTGGAAATTACGGATACAAAATTATGTATTTTGTGGCTTTATAGTTCAAAAGACACTCTAAAGTTAGTAAATATCAGGTGACATTAAACATTGTGCATGTTCCTTTTTTATTTTGCCAGAATGCAGAAGAGAACAACAAAATATTGATAACAGTAGCTGACATTTCTTACAGGAAAAAAAAACTAAGAAAAACCCTATTAAAACCCTGCTTATTTTTTTATTGCTAAATGTGTTACAGTCTGAAATTTCCAATATGTGCATGGAAATCTGTGAAAGACTGTACCAACAGTTCTAACATTAGTTGTTTCTTGTTTCTGTGAATTTCACATTGCAAAAACGCCACTATATTCAAGTTCATGTGGTTTTCATTAATGCTTCTCTTGCTCTGGCCAGCTGATGGCACTCTAAGTTCAGGTGTGAATAGTCAGAGGAAGGCATATGTAAAAGTATTCAAGAAACAAGCAACACAACACCTAAAAAACAAACTTTTATTATTATCTCAGTAATACAGTTGACTGCTGTGCACAGCACATACGTACAAAAATAAAAGGAAAACATTTTCTTAATATATTAGAACTCTGATTATTCTTTTTTTTTGCAGAAACAAAATGATTGGAGAAAAGTTTGTCGTCTTACAATCATTTCAACAAATCGGAACTAAGGCAGAAGGTGAGGTATATGTTAAAAAAGAGGAGGGGAATTTCGAGGAAGCTCAGTCCCCTCAGTGCAGGAATACAAAACTGGGAGAGAAAACTACAAGAGCCTGCAGACGTACAGGAAAACACACGCATGCATGACCCTTCACTCTCTAGGATCTCTCACGCCACAGGGGGGCACCATTCCAAAACTGCAGGTACAGTGAGTACAGTACAAGAAATCCAGTAAAACTTACAAGAGACATAGCCATTTCTGTGGCTTGGTGATGAATTTGTCTACTATTATAAGAGGTTTTATCTTCTACATACAACATGTTTGTTTACAATTATGCACTGAATCCATGCTAAATGCCTTTTATACCTCTTATTGTCAACATCAGCAATATTAAAACTGCTGCACAGTTCTAGTGCTGTCCATGAACAAATGGAAACTGGTGATCAGTATTAACAAATTAAAATGACCAAATCACATACATGAAGATGCAATCTTTTAGATTTTTTGTTTTTTTATCAAGAACAATAATATTGCATGCCTGCTACATTCGGATACAAAGAATTAAGAAAGCACAGTTGTCTAGCTATAAAAGCCATCTTTACCAGCATTTTATATCAAGCCAAAAGAAATGACTACTGCTATCATTTTTCATTTTGAGGGAAGAAGTATATGTGTAAGTATTTTGGATTACTTAGTATAAAATCTACATCAAATTTCTCCTTCTTTTCATCACGATGACCCATTAACAGAGTCAAGAGATTCTGCTACGCCATTTGTGCTGATTCACTCAGTGCTTGCTGTCAGGGGCATTAGAGCAAGAGAGGGCGAAATTAGACAAAGCCAGGTGGCTCCTTACACCATGTACGCCTTGTAAGTCGATCTGTTCCCAACAGAGCTGTGGGCACTGTTGCAGCAGAGGCAGGCAGAGATAGCAGCAAACAGGAGCACTGTGGAGCCACTGCTCCCTGCAAGTGCCCTACAGAAGCTCTCACAGACATTCTGTGTGAAGGATATCTCACTTGCTACAGTCGCACGCCTCAAGCACTGAACAGAAGCTTGTTTGAAAATCACAGTCAGGTTTCTCCCTCATTTCAGATTTAGCATCAATGCATACAGTGTGCAGGAGAATCCATAAGGAGAAGGTAGGCTACTTTTTTAAGTAGTTCATGATATGTTGGAGCAGTACTAAAATATATTCAGTTTATTAGTTTACTCAAATACCCTGACTTCAAGTCTTAAACTAATAAAATTATTTAATTCTGCTATTCTGCCATTCGTTTAATTGCCTAGTATTTAAACAGATACACAGATATTCAGTCTAAATCATGAGCAGATAGTCATACTGATTCTTACATTCCAGAATCTGAGGTGAAGTTTGACGTCAAACTGTCTAATAGCAACTTAGACACGATAGAACAGTACTAATATTGTAGCCTGTGGCAGGAAAAACAACAGATACAGTGGCGCTTGAAAACTTGTAAACCTTTCCATATTTTCTGTATTTCTGCATGAATATGATCGTCATCAGACTTTCACACTAAATCGTCATCAGACTTTTAATTTGGTTCTCTTTATCTAAAAGTAGAATTAAACAAATGAGATAACAATATCATACATTTCTTGAGGAAACTGACCCAATATTACATCTGTGAGTGGCAAAAATATGTCAGCTTTTGCCTTCAGTATCTGGTGTGACCCCGTTTAGCAGCAATAACTGCAACTAAATGTTTCCAGTAACTGTAGATCAGTTCTGTTGAGAATTGAGGGATGTTGGTAGGTTTTAACATCAGGTTAGCATCAGGTCCTTCTACAGCCATTTTATTGGCTTTGGCCATTCCAAAACTTTATTCTTCTTTAACCATTTTTTGATAGAACGACTTGTGCACTTAAGGTCATTGTCTTGTAGCATGACCCACTGTCTCTTAAGAATCAGTTCAGAATTCATTGCATGTTCCGTTAATAATGGCAAGCCGTCCTGGCCTAGATGCTGCAAAACAGGCCCTAGCCATGATACCACCACCACGTTTCTTAAGCTGGATCACAGTGTTTCCTTTCTCCAAACATAACGTTTCTCTTTTAAATCAAAATGTTCTACTTTTGTCTCATCCTTCCATAAAACATTTTTCCAATACCCTTCTGGCTTGTACACATGACACTTAGCAAACTGTAGAGGGCCAGCATTGTTATTTTTGTAGAGCAGTGGCTTTCTACTTGTAACCCTGCCATGCACACCACTGTTGTTCAGAGTTCCCCTGATGATGGATGTATTAATATTAGATATTCTGAGAGAGGCCTTTAGATGCACAGAAGTTACCCTGTGTTCCTTTTTGACCTTGCGGACGATTACATGTCTCGCTTTTGGAGTGATCTTTGTAGGTCGACCACTCCTGGGGGTGGCAACAGTGGTCTTGAATTTTCTCCATTTGTACACATTCTGGCTAAGTGGTGACTGGTGGAGTCCAAACTGTTTAGAGATGGTTTCGTGACCTTTTCCTCATGAGCAACAACTTCTGAGGTCCTCAGAAATTCATGCCACAAATCACTTCCACAAACACGTGTTGTGAAGATCAGACTTCAAAAGTTCCCTGTTCTTTAAGTAAAACAGGGCGCTCACTCACACCTGACCATTCATCCCATTGACTGAAAACACTTTACTCCCATTTCACCTTCAAATTAACTGCTAATCCTAGAGGTTCACGTATTTTGCCACTCACAAATATGTATTATTGGATCGTTCTCCTCAATAAATACATGATGAAATATAATACTTATGTCTTGCTTGTTTAATTGGGTTCTATTTATCTACTTTTAGGACTTCTGATGATGATGTTTAACTCATATTTATGCAGAAATATAGAAAATTCTCAAGGGTTCACAAACTTTCAAGTACCACTGTAT
Organism: Brycinus macrolepidotus; assembly: GCA_037974445.1. Classification (NCBI taxonomy): domain Eukaryota; kingdom Metazoa; phylum Chordata; class Actinopteri; order Characiformes; family Alestidae; genus Brycinus; species Brycinus macrolepidotus. The sequence goes on from JBBPCZ010000034.1 coordinate 21,198,477, forward strand.
GTAAAGGATGCTCATAGTATAAATGTCAGCTTTTGCAGTCTGAGATGTTGCTTGGTTGCTTGACTAAACAAATGAGCAATGTTTCCTTTATCATTACGAAAAATAGCTATACTAGAAACTAAGCTTAGCTCATAAGGTGCATCAAAAGCCAAGGTTAACTCGATTCCCTTTCTTTAACTTGATACTTCACAAACACAAGTACAGTTCTGAGGTAACTGGCTACGCTGAAGAAGCACCCTATCCCCTCTTTTGTCATCAGTAGTCATTTGAAAGACCCAGAGTTCCAAACTTTCCTCACAGTGGAGGATAAAGGTGCCTTTTTCAGCTTTAGCTCCAAATACGAATGCATGCAACCTATGTCAATACTTTACTGCTCAGTAAGGAAACTATTAGAGGTGAAGTGCTACCTGCAGCCCTCTAGGAATCAGACTAAAGCCCCCAGAGAGAGTAGTCTCTGTTTCTGACAGTAGGATGCCTCGCTCTTGCATGCATGTCTAAAAGAAGCCACAGTTTAGGAAGCTAAGGCACCACCATGCAAGAAAATTACGCAGCAGTCTCAGGTGCCCTTAACACTCTTGCAAAATGGTGGAACAGATGAAGATCAAAGTAAACAGATATTTCTTTTTTTTTTTCCCCCTGTGCATCTCATGTGCACATTTTCAGTTCAAACAGGGCTCTGTGAGGTAATAAAATGTATCCATTTCTCGTCTGAAAGCTGGAGCTGTTAGCAATTCTGAAGACAGGGTAAGGTTTAAACACCAGTTATGGCAAGCACCCATAAAAAATTAGAGGGGGCAAAAAAACTCTTCGTCCCTCTTATAATCATAATAAAAATGATAAGCAGCAAAGAATGGCATTTACACAAGGTTCAAACACAAAGTTAGCTACCCAAATATACATATATGTCATTAACGAGAATAAATACTATTACTTGTTTAGTTTCTTTTGCACTCCGTTTCTTGCTGTGTACGTAAGTATAAGTTACCTGCATGAATGTCCAACATGTGCAAAATGAGTGAGTTATTGCCCGTGTTGTTCATAATCGAGGAAGGAAATGCGTGACAGTCATAGCCGGCGTGGCCTTGTAGCCTCTTTTCTGGCGGCCATGTTTGCTCAGGGCGATGTAGAAGCCCTTGTATATGGAAGACTCATAGGCGTTGTAGTTGTTGGGAAGCAGTGTCTCCTTAAACTTGCACTCGTCTCGGAAGACTCTCTGAAAATGGTAACAAAGAAATGGTTAACAACCCTCTATAAATTGATATCTATTAAGCACCCCTAAAACAATGCATTATAAAATGAATCTGTCCCAAATATTGTTTCTAATCAAACTGCCTTTTTGTGCAGAAACAAATTGGTTAATATAACAAACAGTTCATATTTTTGGCAGGAATCATAAAAAAATACATAATGCACTGAAACATGCTAAAATCAGAACACTGAAATATACACTGCTTATTAGACTCATGGGGATAGATTGTGCTTTAGAGCTGGTTACTAAGCAATAATTGCTACATGGATTGATTGGCTAAAGAAACGCTTCAAATATTTCATTACACTTGTAAACCTAAATGAGGCTGTGTAGTAAAGCTGTTATTGAGGTTCTTTCCTTTTATTCCTTAATTTAATTAATAAATCTTCCCAGGTTAAAATGCCCTCACCCTTTTTTCTCTCCTAGTCAAATTAGTGGGCCAAATCTAATCTCAACATACTGAGTGGCTATGGTCTAATTAATTCTGAAATTTTATCTGGATCAGTGAACTATTCTCCCAGAAACATTTTGGGGTCAGTTGACCTAATTTTGTGCTATTGGGTAAATGTGATCTTGTTTTAAGTTGTATACGAAAAGTTGATTATGGGGCTTATAGACAAAGCAATGCATTAGACTCTGCATTAGACTCTGCATTAGACGGAAAAATATATGTAAATGTATTTCAAATGTAAACTTACAGGCAAGAAGTCTCTCCTGATATACAGGCCATTTAGCATACAGCCCCCAAAATATTGTTTACTAAGAATTTCATCATAAAGACACAGTTATTCATTGACATTTCACTGACTATCTATTATTAGTGTCACATGATATCTATAGTGATCATCAGCTAGATTTAGGCAACATCTTAGCTTTGGGTTTTACAGTTTGGTATTTTGTTATTTAAAATGAAGTGGGATCATTAAGACACGTTGTACTTTGCATTTGTAAATGATATGAAATATTAATTGTACATTATTTAAAACTTGCAAAATTCACCAAGGGAGTTTCATACCCCAGTAGGAGGGCATGATGCACCTTTTTAATATTTTCTTTTTTTGTGCCACAAGAACAAAAAAATCCTGGTGTGGCAGTTTATTTCCCCTTACTATGCATGGGTTTATGCATCGTCATCCTGTTCTTGCTGAACTTATGTAGAGATATGATGTGGCTTTACAGTAAATGGACACTAATTAAGCACTTCCCATTAACAAAGAACTAGTGAAAATATATCAAATAAAAAAATAAATACACATACATGCAAAAAACAGCCATGCTACTGTATGGACATCTATGGATGGGGATTTATTATATTTATGTAGAGGTGTCTTATGCCATGCAGGACATCACTGAAATGTCAACATTGACTAATCAGGATGAAAAGTATGATGTTGCCAAAAGAAAAGAGACTTTCTGTCCCTTTTATTATGAACAGTTTACACTGGTTGTCTGGTTAGGCTTAATTATGACAATCGGTGTGAGAGCTGCTTTAAGTAGGTCAGATCTAGACTCAAGTCATGCATAACATTACTGCCTCACTCCATTTTAAATGGTGTGACAGCACTACTGAGGAATTACTGAAATGATGGCTACAGTATGTTTTAGGCTATCAGCATTGATCGAATACATTATACCCGTTTTAATGGCCAGTAAATCCACCCTGTGGGTCATAGTAAGTGATCATTATAACACAAGCCCGACCACAAGAGTATCGTATTACACAAACACTGGTGAATTCTGCAAAGGCATGTTTCCCTAAACCCATGCATGGCGCGGCGCAGACACGATGCCCAAGCATTAAAGCGCACACCTACCGTTCCGTATAACCTTCCTCTTCTGTTCATTGCCACAAACAGCTGACTTTTCACCCCATAGAGACTAACCACTCCTCTCTCTACCGCCGAGATCTCAATCAGACCTGATTGAACAAAACATCAAAAGTTACACATGATGATTTGGGGGCACGTGGGTAGGTGGGTGGGTTGGTTGGGTGAGGGGAGTGGATTTTAGGGGGCCCTGCCACACATTCCTCCTCAATCTACTGCATGCATCCTGCGGGTCACCACGCGCTGGCTGGGAAACGCTTTTTTTGCTCTGCAGTGCTGCTCCACGCTGGGTCCTCCTTCTCCTCCTCCTCCTCCTCCTCACACTGCAAACGTGGAGAGAGCACAGCAATGCAATGCCATGTCAGTGCAACGCAATGCAACGTTGGTTTTGGACGTTTGCACTTGGTGGGGAGGGGGGCAGGAGGCAGCCTCCCCACCACCACCCCCTGCTCTGCTCTGCTCTGCTCGTTTTCTCCGAACTGCAAATGGACGCAGTGTAAAATTAGTCAGGGTCTAAATCCGGCCATGCACTCGTGGCATGGTGGAGCTCGGGAAGGTAAACTCAGGGATGGTGATGTTGTTTTTATGTGTGTGCGTGTTTGTCTTTAGGACACATTTCTGACACTTGCATGCGACAATAAGTGGGACATGCAGATGCTCAATTTACGCACCCCCACCCCCACCCCTAAAAAATCTCTCCACTACATTATAGCGCGTGGGTTGGTTGTGTTGCATGTCTGGCTGCCACTCACTGTGCGGGTTCTCCTCGTGCGCGCCGCTGACCGTGCCGTCCGGGAGAACCTGCAGGTGGAACCCGATGCCCGTGTTGCAGTAGAGCCTCCGCACGCGCCTCACGCCCAGCAGGTAGTCCCTCTCCCAGCTGACGCGCGGGAGCGCCGCGACCACCACGGTTCTGTCCCGCGCGCTCGCTGCAGCCGCCGTCGCGTTGATCGGGTACGAGCGCGCGGCGCCGACCACGCAGCCCAGGAGCAGGAGCGCGAGGACGGACGCGGAGGAGGCGGCGGCGGCGGAGGTGCTGCTGCTGCTGCTGCTCTCGCGGGACATGCCGATGAGAGGGAAGGGAGGGGGAGAGGAGGAGGGGAGGGGGGTCTTTTTTTCTCCGGTTCACCTCCTCCGCGCCGCGTGCTCAGAGCGGCGAGGCCCGAAAATAGACGCGCGCGCCTCGTCTCTTTTCGCTC
>JBBPCZ010000034.1:21202928-21227960 GCA_037974445.1 Brycinus macrolepidotus
GAGGGGGGTAGTGTTGGAGGGGGTTTAATCGGGGCGCGAGGATGAGCACTGCGTGGGGGAGGGGGGGGGGGGTTGGGGTCGGTGGAGGCGGGGGGGTTTGGGCGCGGGGAGTGGTGGTTGGGGAGTGTTCAGTATAGGTGGGTGGGGGGTGAGTGTGAGGGTGGTTCGGGTGGGGGGTTCAGTGGAGGTGGTATGGGGAGGTGGGGGTGGTTTGGGTTGTTCAGTGGAGGTGGGGGTGGTTTGGGTTGTTCAGTGGAGGTGGGGGGTTCAGTGGAGGTGGGTGTGGTTGGGGGGCTGAAACGACCACTCACTCACTCAACGGGCTCACCTTGCTCGAGGTGACGTCACGGCAAACTGACGTCACGCCCCACGCGGCCCGGGATCTCGCACAGCTGGACCAAAGGAGCGCTGTCCTCAGCAGCAGCACCTCCCCAAAAACTGGTCCCAGTGCGTTTCTTTCTTTCTTAAGCACCAAAGGGGTGAAGACAGTGCGGCAGAGTCTCGACCTGCCCTGTCTCCTCCAGAACTTCTCATTAACAGCACCTTAGTGGTTTGTGTTCACGAAGCAGGCCCATAGTCTACAGCCTCACGTGATTCAGAACATTTGGATAAAGGTTATTAACCAACACCGACTGGCTCATATTTCATCAGGACTGAGAGTCATCCTCTGCTCTTGTGTTTCAGTGATGACAAAAAGACGCAGCTCATTACCAGCTGATGGATTTGAACCTGCTGGGGAACGGACTGTCCAAGAGGGGGCGCTGTTTCACGCTCTTTTAGTTTAGTAGGCTGTTTTAATTGAATGTCCTGGACAGCAGTGGGTGAAGTGCTTAAAATCATACTGAAGCGCAGGTGGCATTCATAATGAAAGAACAAATTTAATTCCACTGATTTTTTTAAAAACTGTGAACGGTCAAAGTCTGGTTTAATATGAAATGCTGCATTCTAGAGAAACGAGTCAGAATTGTTCGCAATGGTCGTGATAGGAACCAGATGTCTGAAGGGATCCTATTATCTCTATTGTGAACAATTCTTTAATGCCTCACAGTTCTCTCACTGGAAGTTTTTACATGAACTCATTATGAATACGCTGTGTGATGCCTGAGATATAGTTTTAAGATAATTGTGAAAAGGTAAAACATGCATTCCTGTTGGAACAGTTCGTGCAGGGTGTTATAAGGAAATGTAGTTTTCTTAAATTTTACTACTGCTTCATCATTATCAACATTACATTTAAAAATCAAGTAGACACCTGAAGTTCCAGTGATTGTTTTGGAAATAAAATTTGTCTTGTAGACACCATGATCAATATGGAACTGCTGTGGAACTTTTCAGTACATCCAGTACCAGGACAGAAACTGAAACTTGTCTTCGTGTTCTGAAATCCTTTGGGTTGAAAGCAAGAGCTGAGAAAATAGGACAAATAGAGTAAAATAAACCCACTCAAAAATATTTAGGGTTAGGGTTAGGAAAAAAGAAATATATACATATATATATTGTAATATATTGTATAATATATATATGTAAGTGCAATAATGTACTTCTAACTGCCATCTGTCATTAGATTTCACTTAACTGTGTTACTTATCTATAGTATTTATACCTAGCATTTGTGTATATAGTGTATTTTCATATTGAGTTTTTTTCTACAGATTTTTAATTTAGATTTATTTAGACTTTTTATTTTATATTGTTATATTGTTATACTGTCTCTGTGTCTTCGCAGTCATTACATAAGCAATTTCCTCTGGGACCAATAAAGTTTTCAGATTCTGATTAAGTCTACAAATTAAGTAGAATATTGTTTTCTTTACAAATATACTTGAAAAGAATAAATCTATTAGCATTTCAATACTTATAATAGTACAGATCTATCAAACGTTTGCTTCTGTTTGTGAGTAGAAGTTACTGAGCTAATTAGGTGAGCCAGGTGTTTTAGAACCGGGAAAGTTCTAAACTGTATGGGACAGTGCAACTCCAGGAATAAGGTTCTTGAAATACTGGCCTACCTTGATCTAATTCTGCCTGTTAAAAAAGAATACAGGGCAATTCCATCACAACTGCAAAAAAGAAAATAAATAGAAAACGACAAACACTAAAATGACATGAAGCAGTCTGAAATGCAAATGAATTTAATAGAAGAATAGCACAGCTACTAATGGGCACCAGCAGTAATCAGACTACTGAGATCAGTGTTGTTACAAAAGGTTTAATTTAATGTTATTTAACTATGAAAAAAAACATGATACATGTAAAAAGCTCAGGATGTTGGACAAGTACAGTGGTTACAAATATCTTGACGGACTACACGTATACGGATCAGTGACGTCAGTATCATTTATGCTTATAATATGAAACATGACTCACAATGCTGTATGCCTAAGTGCCCCAGTGAACTACAATGATCCTTCTATTATTAAGCTGGTCTTTTCAATTGGATGGCACATTGTAATACATGCTGTTAAAACTCAACATGAGGCACACAGAGCCCGAAAGTGGGTGATGAATGGTACTCTTTACTGTGTTTTGTGCTGAGGCAACAACCCCTCTTGCCTGTTCGCACAGCATCATTAATATTAACTGCAACCCAATGGTAATTCATTATGACAAGTAGACATAAATGGGATAAGATGCAGAATCTCATAACACAGGACACACTGTGAGACCACTGCATGCACAGCTCTAAAACAGGATGAAGGCATTTTTTCAAATAAATAACATTCTGTCCATATAAAATAATAATAATTTAACTTCTCATCACAGGAAGGGACATCACATTAACATCCTTGACTCACACAGCTAAAAAAAAAAAAGCAATAGGAAAAAAAACCTTGTGCTTGTGTTTTTCCTGACCTGATAAGGAAACGCCTATTTACAGAAAGAGTTCACTTATTTAGGCACTTTAAAATTGAGAATCATTTATATCGAGAGGTCAAGTGGTTACTGGGAAAACATTTTCCAAAACAAGGAGGATACAATTTATAAAACGTTAATTCCACAACAGAACAGTAACAACATAGCACAACTAGATGTAAAAACAACATTATGGGATTTGGGTCCTCATGTAAATGGCAGTGAATATAACAGAATGCAATATATATTAGCTAATGCCAAAATCCTTACCAAAAAGAAGTACTTGACTAAACTGCAAGACAGAGTAGGCCTGCAATATTTGTTATATGCTATTTGAGAAATAGTATTTGGCCTTTGCAATTTGGTAATTAGGTTAAATAGTAAACAATACACAGAACAAATTACTGACTGTAAAGACTGGCATATACACTGATCTGCCACTACATTAAAACCACTGACAGGTTAAGGTAACACTGGCACCTGTTAAGGGATGGGATATATTAGGCAGCAAGTGAACAGTCACTTTTTGAAGTTGATGTGTTAGAAGCAGAGGAAATATAAGGATCTGAGAAACTCTTACAAGGGCCAAATTGTGATTGCTAGAACACTGGGTCAGAGTATCTCCAAAACAGCAAGATTTGTGGGGCGTTCCTGGTTTGCAGTGGTTAGTGGTCCAAGGAAGGACTGTGTAGCCACAGACCGGTCACAGTGCCCATGCTGACCCCTGTCCATTACTGAAAGTGCCTACATTTACATTTACGGCATTTAGCAGACGCTTTTATCTAAAGCGACTTCCATTCCCTAACTACCTGGGGCAACTTGGGGTTAAGGGTCTTGCTCAGGAACCCAGTGGTGGTGCTGAAAGTAGGATTCGAACCCATGACCTCTTGGTCCAGAGTCAAGTATCCTACCCATTAGGCCACCACGACCCCCATGCCTACAGTGGGCATCATGCCTACAATATGAGCATTAGAACTGGACCAAGCAGCAACAGAACTACGTGGCTTGGTCTGAATCACATTTTCTTTTATATCATGTGGATGGCTGGATGTGTGCGCATCACTTACCTGGATAGGAAAGCAAGGAGGAGAAGGCAAGCTAGCAGTAGGGGCAATGTTCTACTGGGAAACCTTGGGTCCTGGCATTCATGTGGATGTTACTTTGACATGTACCACCTACCAAAACATTGTTGCAGGCCAAGTTCTCCCCTTCATGGCAACGGTATTCCCTAATGGCAGTGACATCTTTCATAATGCATCCTACCACACAGCAAACATTGTTCAGGAATAGTTTCAGGAACATGACAAAGAGGTGTTCACTTGGGCTCTAAATTCCCTTGAACTCTATCCAGTCGAGCTTCTTTGGAATTTGCTGGACAAAGTAGTAATCCATGGAGGCCCCAATTCGCAGCTTATAGGACTTAAAGGATCTACTACAAACATTTTGGTGCCATATATCAGAGGTCTTGTGGAGTCCATGCCTTGATGGGTCATGGCTTGAGCTGTTTTGGTAACAACCGACACAATATTAGGCAGGTGGTGTTAATGTTACGGCTGATCAGTGTATAAGTAGCCTCTTTACTTTTCAGTGTTTAGAACACCAATAGTTAATAAGGACCTGTTTTTGCTCTGGCGTCTAATTGAAGCTTTGACTGGACAACGAGTCTGTCCTGAGAGTCCTACTGCTTTTTATGTATCTCAGTTACAAACACAAACACATTTCCTTGACCAGCACTGTACTAAACACAATGGGGCATCTTCCTACAAGCTTGCATTCAAACTAAAAAAAAAAAAAAAGAGCTTTTCTTTGCCCTGCTGCAACATTCTCAATTCTGCACATTTCTGATAATTTTGTGGCACAAAGTGTTTCTACAGTGTGATTTAGGTAGTTTAGGGCTCCATACAAAAATAACCTAGACTGTATTTTTAGATTCAGGCTATATTTGGCTATTAGTGCTGGCTACTAAACACATCGATAACTGGTAGTTAATTAAAAATAACACTTTTGTTTTATGCAAACAACAGAACATAAATAGAGATGACCTCACTAAGCAGGCTGTATAAAAATCCCATAGGGATATAAATATATATATTTATATATATTATCAATATACAAAAATATATACAATAAAATAGTCTTTTTTCTCATTTTTTTTACATAACATAAAAGGCATTTGCATCATCACACATCGGACATGACCGATGTGTTCATTGGTCCAAGTTTTATTCGTTGTTTTAGTGAAAGGAGTCCATTAACATGAACATAAACTATGAATCAACAAAAAAGCCTAATTAGAGGAAGCGTGATGTAAATGATGTGCATTTCCACAGCACTGTAAGACCATCTGGGCCTGCTTTCCTCAGCCTTCTGAGTTCATATTACAAGGGTAATCCCAGAGTGGATAGTTCCAGAATGAGGACTGCAAGAGTTAAGCATGCATCAGTGCAGATGGATGGAAATGACCATTAACTTTGAACTTAGGATTAACTTAGAAAGATGAGTTTTTCAGTCTGTAACAGTGAGCGGAAGAAGTAGCAAGAGAATTTTCCAAATTGTCTGATGAGTGATGAGGAAGGATGTTGGTACAAGCAGGATGCTCTTTTTGGGCAAACTACAGACAGAGGAAGGGTAGGGCAAATAATAAATAACTCCTGATTGTGACAGCTGACCATTTAGTCTAGAATTGGTGTTCTGGTACCAAAACGTGTAAATCTATTACAGAGCATACATTTTACAGCATGCTTTTAAAAGGTGCTTTTTTCTTGGACCAGCTTTCACATGCACACTTCGTAGTCACATACACACACACACATTTCCCAAGGCAAATAACTTATGAAATTAGGCCAGGAGGGCACATTCACAATATGTTATCTCAAATATTTCCATCTGTTGTATTCCCTCAGCCTTTAAGATCTTTTTGGTCAAAGATGATGTGCGTACCAAAATAGACACCGATTGCACCGAAAATGGCAGAAGAGGCAACATAGGCAGTGACAGACTGTGTAAACTGCACGATCATGCCCATGAAGAAGGTAGGGAAGACCTGAGAGAGCAGGAAGGTGCTGTCCAGAATGGCAAAGTCCAAGCCTACCCCCCGCTTGTCGTAACTGTCCGATCCTAAACCAGGGGGTATACCATTCTGACTTTGCTGAGATGGGTAATGTTCTTTGCCATTGTAGACATGACCATTAGTATGGCCACTCTTATGGTTTAGATCACCCGTATCATCATCTAATGTGAGGCATACAGCCTCACGGGTGATGCTCAGCCCACTCCTGGGAGTCTTTTTGGTTTTGCTGGTTTGCATGTATACCTGTGGGAAAGTGCAGTGATTCTTATAATGCAGCAGTACCATCAAAACTTTGAAAACTGAATTTTATAACATATATGTATCTATGTATGTATGTGTGGTGTGTTTTTCTCCTCTGACAAACCAAAGCATTACACAGTATAAGATCTCAGGCTGTGTGCTGCTGAAGCACTTACCTCTTTCTCTTTGTGATAGTGGCAGGTGAGTGTGTATGGCAGAGTCTGCAGGGTAGCATAGGCAAACCCTGTGAGGGCAGACATGGCTGTGACCAAGAGCACACTCTTGGAGAGACAGATGATCAACGCGGAGGCAGTGAAGGACACCATGCTGCACAGGTAGATCTTCCTGGAGCCGAACACACGTACCAGCCGGCTCATGACCAATGAAAAGAAGGTTGAGGTAGCACATTGTAGAAACAGCCCCAGACTGCCCATACGGATGCCTGCAGGAAAGGCATCACACAAATTACTCACTGGAATGTGCTGTTATTTCATTATTATGAAATTACGCATACATAATCCTTAATACTGCTTTTAAAGGACATTTACCCACAGCACTGCACAATTTAGGATTTCTTTGCTTTAAGATACTCAAACATTTTTGATATTTACACTGGAACACGTTTTTCAAATCAGATGCTGCATCCAAAACCAGGCACTGCAAAAATGGTACACCACCATTAGAAGTGTGATAATTTGTATAGTATGGGAGTATGTGGTTTTGGACACAGTCAGGTAAAACATCAAGCTGAGCAGAACTATAGCTTTCTGGGAGTAGAGGTTAATATCTATCCTACAATGAAAATCTTCACAGGGAGAATCATGTCTCGTTTGATAGAAACCAGGCTGTCCATATTTTTAAAGATGAGGTGAGTCAAAAAATTGCAGACAAAGCTAACCTTAAATCTTACTTATGTTTACGGAGGCATGTGTTTGCAAAAGCACTGGCTTCCCATTTCAAACAGCTGTGGAATTTTCCTCACAGAGTAGGAATTCAGACTTTAAACACTGGGCAGCAGAGCTGGCAAACACAAGCAGATCTGTCCTGTTTTCTACTAGTCTACCCATGCTCAGTCTGGGAGTGATGCTCAAAATAAACTCATATAATGGCCATGGCTTGTAGTTGCTATTGATAGGCCACACTGACAGACTTCATTTATTTGCACATAGTTCTGCACCAAGTCTGTTAACCCACAGGCTGTGGGATGCTCTGTAAAAGGCATTTAAGCTGGAGAAGAGCAGAGAGGCTCTTGTGTAGTGCCATTGGCTTGCTGAAGGAAGGGAGGGATGGAGTCGTGTTCATGAGATGAGGTACACAGACAGTGAACGTGGGTGAGGGTGAACCCAAGTTCACTCAGAAAGAGGCAGACACTCTGGCCATGAGAAAGGGAGGACACAGCACAAAACAAACTAATTAGAAAGGAAAATTGTTACTTGTGGGGTCAAGAAAGATGCAGAGCAGGCCACTTTTGACAGAACACAGACGGTGAAGCAAGGCCAAGGGCGGCCAATTTTGAACCAAAAAGGAAGAACACTTCTGTTTACTTGCAGAGACAAACATTCAGTATTCTGAGTTTTTCCTTTTCCCATAACTACCCACTCCACCTTGGATAACAAGGTGGAATATTCTTAGTTTACAGACACTGATTATGTAGGAGTTTAAACACTTTTTATTTTTTATCATTTTGTTTGTTTGTTTATTTATTTATTTATTGCACAGCAGAGATGGATCTACAGCAGGCCATCTGTCTACTCTGCTGGGTATATTTAGGGCATTTGCTGATCAGTGCCACACCAATTGTCACTGATGTACAAGTGGATGTTTCTGTAGAGTGTAATGTTTCTTTTTTATGCTCACTGTGATCCTGACTCCTCTCATGTCAAAATCGGTTATTCTTAGCGTAGTTATGTCTTGTTAGGGGATCATTATCATATTATGTCTTTTTCTTCTCTCATTTTTCTGTTTATGCAAACTTTTTTAACCATTTAAAACTCGTCACAGCAAATCAGATTCCAGTAATCACTGCCCCTCTTCTGGGGGGCTATTCATAAAAATGCTGTGCCTACAGAACAGGCAGAATGACAGTCTATAAGTGCAATAACATCATGTGAAGGCCTGTCATATGCTGCTACCATGAATTGGCTAGTCAGATTAAATAAAGGTTTAAAAACCCACAACCTCACCTTCATCATATCGCTGCCTGAGCACAGTGCCCGGGGCAGCACTGGGCACTCCTTCATACAGTCCCTCGCCCACAAAGTCTGTATAGAAGAGCATGAAGGACATGACGGCCATCCAGCTGCACAGCTGCGCTACACACAGCTGCCTCATGACCTGTGGGATGTGGCAGTAGCTCCTGTAGATTGCTGGGGTCATGGACCAACAAGTCCTGAGCAAGCACAGCAGTGGGCCAGACTTCAACAGCCTGAGTTTACACTGTAACATGTAGCAGCAAGAGCGGGGGCCACAGCGTCCCGCATCCGGCGGCCCAGGCTCCAATACCAGCGGCCTGCACGAGGGCTCCTCCGACAATTTCATGGTGACCAGCACGCTGACAATGAAGATGAGGATGAGGAGGGTGAAAAGACACTCAGCTTGGCCTCCCAGGTAGTAGCCCAGGAGGCCCCGACTCCAGTCCAGCGCGGGCAGCAGGTAGCCCACGCAGCCCCCCAGACTGACCATGAAGGAGAACATGGCAAAGGCCTGGGCACAGTCCTCTCGTTCACGGTACAGATCAGACAACAGCGCTTCCAGAGGCGTGAAACACACCTGACCACAAAAGTCCAGCAGGCCCACGCCCAGTATGAGCAGGCCCACCTGAAGGGCCTGGTTCGGGAGGCCGCTTGCCCAGCTGAGGCGGGCGGCCAGGACGTCGGCATGGGGGATGATGAGGAGAGCCAGGAGAACACCCAGGGACAACAACCAGATGAAGGGCCGTCGGCGGCCGTAGCTGCTGTTGCAATGGTCACTGGCCGAGCCGATGAGAGGAATGAAGAGGAGGCCCAGGACAGGACCAATACCTGCAGGGAAAGGCCACATTAATAAACGGATGCCTAAATGGTTTATAATAACACAAGTGAATTTTACATTCACACACAAATGCCATTAATTCTGCTAAATACATGGAGAAGCCTATTGATTTGCCTCCCAAGCTATACTGTGCTATGCAGCTAAAATAATTTGTGGTATTGTGGAGTGTAATGCAGGTTCTGGTGATTTTGTTCTGTGTGTATATAATTTCTATTAATACTATTCTATTAAAACCTCCATTGGATATTATTTTATTATATTGTTTTATTTTTTTCTAGAGTATTTAGTCTCCAGTTCCAAACCTTTTCAGCATCCGTCTCTACATGTACATGTGAAAGCAGCCTGTAATGGGCCCTTTGACCAAACACCAGCTCAGCACCCCCATCCCTCTCCACAGGCTTTCTAATTAAAGAAGATGACTAAGCTTGCTCACTGGGCCTAGATTTTCATTTGATTCGTGTCCAAATTCTCAGGGGCTATTTCTATCTGGAGGGGTGGGTGATGAGTTGAGAAGATGTTATAGAACATATTAAGTTCACTGCAGGCCATCTGCACAAATACTGTATGATCCAGACCAGGGCTGGCTCAGTAGGCCAAATTGCAATCCAAGGGATGAGCCAAGGTACAAAACTAATAATAAAACCCATATTATTTTGATCCTAAAATGAAATTTGCCAGTGATGGTGGTGGTTTTCTAAAATGTAGATCACGTTCAAGTAGGTGTGGTGTTCGGATGATTTAAAGGTCCTTGCAGACTAAACACAAAGGGCATCCCAAAGTTCCCAAAGTTTTGTGATTTCAAAGGCCATAAGGGAAACTGGTTTGGAATAACACACCTAAAATAATTCAAGAGTGCCCTGGTGATGGTTAAGGCATTGAAGCGAGTCCTGACAAAGCGAGTGTTATTCATGCGGAGGGGTATCGCTGTGGGAGCAGGGGAAACAGATAGCCGAGGGAACTCGCTGGCCTTAAAGAAATTTATCAAAGGATGTTCCAGTCAGTGACGCCAGCATACAGAGCTTCAGCTACATAGCAGGGACACTGGGCTTCTGCCTTCTGTTTAATCGCAGTTTTGATTTATGAGAGTTTAAGGGGCTATGACAGGCTGTACTCATTCACTGTGTGCTCAACATTAACCAGCGGGATTTGGACACACATACTCTATTGTGTGATCTAAAGTGCACACAGGACCGGTAATACTAATGCACAGCTGTGACAACTGATTGTAATAAAGCCCAGTATCTCCCTATACAAACAAGTTCACATACAGACACATTCAGTTAATACACACAACTTTAACCAATGGAGCTACTTCAAAGTTTCTCAGTACAGCACAATAGAAATGTTAAAGCATGGGTGGGATTCTCCTTTAGTATTCAAAACATCTAACTTTGACTCCAAATGATTAAAAAAACTGTAAAGAATAATGTATCAGGACTAGACCGACAGAGCTGCCAAATGGACCTGAGATCTATAAGAACTGATCATTTATTATTCATGAGTACAAGAAGTGTGGATATATTCGGAAAGTTATTTGAGGTTGTCAAGGTTGAAAATATAATCTTCTCAAAATAAGTTCTTACATTACTTTTACTGGCATTTGAATTTCAATGGGTCTCAATGGGGTTTATTGCTCTCTTTACTGTGCACATTAAAAAGAGTCCAACCATAATGCTAAATGCACACACACAATTAGGAACAATACTGCAGCGTCTAACACACACACACACACACACACACACACACACACACACACACACTCACACTCAGTGGTATTAGTGAGATGCTTGCCATCCTCACACAAAAACGCAGAGGGTGGTTAAAGCCATTATTCTGCTCAGAAAGACACCAGCTGAGACACACTGACACTCGCTTTATTTCTCAACTCACACTTATGTCAGAGAAAGGAGCACCAAACACAAAGAGGCAGAACCAAACACCTCCAAAGCTCCTGACCAAATTCAGCAAATTCCCTGGTAACTGCATGAGACCACATTTTAGGTCCTGCTAACTTTATACACAAACTCCATTTTAGGCTCATGAAAATACAGTGTTTACCCTGTTCGGACGCTGTGCTGCGAAAAGCAGTGTTTTGCATTCTTTTGCCATTGTGAGTTTAGAAATTACACAGCTCTTGCCAAGGTGGAGAGAACTGCACACACAGGCTCTTTCTCCTTTCCACTCTGATGGAGAAAAAGTGGAGCCCAACATACATCTCCACATTTGTAGCAGGCCATATGGAAACCATTTGCAGCTGTGGAATAATGTATCTATTCATATGGCACCCACAACAACCACCAGAACATAGGCTAAATATGTGAAGTCAGTGGTTGGGTTATTTTGAATGAAAATGCAAACTTTTGCATGGCTGTTTAAGGGCATTTGAGTAATGTTCCGTTGTTCATTGTGTCAAGAAGACAAAAGAGTTTTATTTGACTGCAAACTGACTGTTTGCATGTTTTGTCATCCACGACTCTGGTGAAGGCCAAGTATAGTTACATACTGGCAATAAAACTACATAGGTAACGTACACCTGCTGGCCTCTACATTCCAGGTCCTCTTTCATATGCCCTAGTACCTTTAAATTAACCCCTGATAACCACCTGAGCACAGCATATACTTAATTAATTCAGATAACAACCCCTATCGCAGACCAGACTTAGGCTGGAAAGAAACTGTATATATACTGTATAGTTGGTCTTTAATGACAGTCAGTGAAATGGTGACTGGTGTTAAGTGGGAGGTCTTAAGCATTAAACCCAAACCAGGAATCCCCTGACCAACTAGCACCAAGTTTATCATACACTACCAGTCAAAAGTTTTTGCACACACTGAGATTTTCAACATTTGCATGTTACTCAATATTTACTAAAAACAGACTCAATATTCTTTGCCAACAATAAATCTGCAGTATGTTCACCACTTTAGTACCTTTATTAGCCAGAAAATGTCATATTTTTTATTTATCACTATTGATGCCACCTGATACAATTGTAATTGGATATAATGTGGATCACCTGTTAGATATTTAATGAGCTATTAAGTGACAGCCAATGAGATGAAACAGTTAACGAGTGCATTTAAAGTTAAAGGACAGTGTAGAATTTGACTCTGCATCACCACACAACCAGTTAATAGGATGTCAGTCATGCACTGTTACAGATTCTTTAATCTTATTAAGGAAACTTGTTTTATTTGACATTTTCATTTATAGTTGTTCACTCAACAACTATTCAATGCTTAATAAGAATAAAAATCTGCAGTTTATGAAATAAATGGATAAGTGGCAATAATCTGTGTTGTGCAAAAACTTTTGACTGGTAGTGTAGGTAAAAGTACAGTAAACATTAGTCGTGTATATTTGAGTTGAATTGGATATGTAAGAGCAGGAGAGGGCCAGGACTTGGGTTGGGAACCCTTGCTTTAAGTTATAACAAGAAAACAATAGTGGTCACCAATCCTCACTGGAGATCTACCTTAGTTTAGCCTAAGTAGCACATTATGAGTTCACAAACTCTGCAAGGAGGTTGATCTCCAGGAGGAGGGTTGGCGACTACCGCTTCAAAGGTTGAAGAGCAAACCTAAAGTTCATGAACAGATCCTCACCCAGCACCATGGTCATGTACTTTTCCTCCACACCAGCCTCCAGCAGCAGTGGGGGCACATAGGTGATTCCGGCTGCCACGCAGATCTCCAGGCCGCAGGTCAGCAGGTTGAGCAGCACCAGACGCCACTGGGACCTCCATCCAGGCATTCTTCTACAAGGAGGGGTCGCCTTTCACCTGGGGGGAGGTCTCTACTCAGTTTGCCTGGAGCCAGACACTGTGGGATCGGACGTCCGAGAATGAGTAGGGTGTGTAGGGTAAAGGAGAGTTGGGGCAGCACAGGTTCGCAGCAACCTCAGATAACCCAGAGGATCCATTGTGTCTTCAGCATTCTGAATCTGTAAAAACCAAAACACAGGGAGCAGTGTTTAGACAGGGAGATCACAAGGTGTGCCCAAAGGAGAATCTTTTAAAGGATAATCAGTGCTCGTTCTCCATAAACACTACTATAAAGGGCCAGAATTCAGAAAACTTGTCATTGGTGAAATAGTGCAAATAGTCATTTGGTGCACAGCATTTCCTTCACTACGGCACATGGTGCTGCTGATAATGATCAAAGTGAAAACTAGAAGTTTTGCAACTACAGAAATGTGCTTGTTTTGAGGATGATATCTGGAAGGAAGTTTCACAATGTTAAACAGTAACAAAATGTTTAAAACAAATTTCTCAGTTAGCCAGATAACACAAATTTCTCAGTTAGCCAGATAACAAGCTCAAAACCTACAGCAGGGGCGGCCTGGGACATTTCTGTTAGGCTTATTAGAATTACTAGGCTCCACACAAGTCTTATTAATATTTTATTGGTCTTTTAAGACCATCTTCATTTAAGGCAATATAGCTCAGTGACAGAGTGCATGCTTTGCATGTATGAGGTCCAGGGTTCAGTCCCCTGCATCTCCATATTTTTACCAGCTGGTTGCCCTGTGATCAGAAGGTCATGGGTTCGAATCCCAGGACTGCCAATGGCACCACTGAGGTCACCTTGAGCAACATCCCCACACGCTGCTCCCTGAGCGCCATTATCAGCTGCCCACTGCTTCACTCGGGTGAACGGGTTAAATGCAGAGCGATTGATTTAAAAAAATAAAGAAATAAAAATTAAGGTTTTATAAATGGTTTTAAATGAGTTTGTATCAGTACCATCTGGACATCGAGAGTTTGATGCTGCAGTGCCACAGCCATCTATGACTGGGAGTTCAAGAGAGTAGGATGGTCCACCATGTGCGTTTGTTGGCTGATATAACAAAATGGGTAGTTAGTGTTCTCCTCCAAGTGTGTTGAACTGTCTGATTACATTGCATTGGTGGACATTTGAAAAGAAGGCACTCTGTATAACTCAGCAGAAGCTTTTTGCCAAAAATATCACTTTTAAAAAAACATTAAAAATCACTAATAAGCAGTTAGAACTGACTAAAAACAGTGAGCTTTTGTGAAGAATAAAAATATGTGATGATAACTTACTGATATAGACAAAGAACAGCAACCAACTGAGCTTTAAGAGTACTAATGAATCTGGACTCACTATTTGGCAAGCAAAAGATCACTGCTGCCCTTTTTTTCCACCTAACTTCTAACCATTAATAATTTTAAACCATTCATAAACCCTATAAAGTGGTCTTTTTACTTGGCAGTCCTATGACACAAATATGTAGTTATGCAGTTAAGAGTGAAGAACTGAGGTGTGGACCCACACACAGATCCGAGTTAAATGGGGTTTATTCATCCAGCTATAAAAAATCTTACATTATGAAATAGCCCCAGGCCGCAATCATTCAGAATTCAAAATCCCCATCAAAAACACCTGCAGAAGAAAACCCACATCAGACATTCCGCCTCACAGTGACAGACTGAATGCTAGACGGTGATTAATTTGGTCTTTGCTTGCTGCTTTGCAGGAGACCTGAGCGTTTGTGATATGTCTGAGTGACGGAGGTAGCGGGTCACATTCCTCATGGGCTTTGGGCACCCCATGCCTCACCCACCGGCCACCGCCAGGTCATCCTCTCCATGGGCTTGCTTTCCCCCACTCGCTCTGTCATAAGCTTATCCCCTCAGGCCTGATTAGTGCGGACCATGTCAAGAGCCTCCTCACCAAACCCTGCTGCCTCTAATTAGCAGCCATTGTTCGCAAAAGCGTTCCTAATGAGTCAAGACTCTTAGCGCTTCCTGCAGGCTTGCCAAGTCTTGGTAGGCAGATCTGCAAAAAGCAGAGAGGCCGTGTTCAGTCTGCCTTTCCTCCTCTATGCTATGATTTGATGATACCATATCCATGAGCTCATATAACACACACTTTTACGTAGTCAACAGGATCAACAAAGTGTTATCAAATGCTAAAGCTTTGTCACTACAATGTTTATCAGACGTCAAGTCCCAGGGAACACAGTGTACAATGTTAGAAAATGTTCTGAAACTAAAATTAAGTGAGACAGGCACTCCAGGTGGTGTGTCCAAAGCCCATGAAAAACATTCTCCAGCTTTTATTTGGTGTCTTAAAGGAAGTATGGCTCTCATAGAATGAACAAATGGACGTATGGATGGAGACAGAGAGATGACAGACAGCTGTCAGGTGGGTAAATGCTTGGTTGTTATGCTTTCTAAGTTCGTTTTTCTGACTCAAACACAGAGAGACCGAGGGGCGACACAATTTTATTTACGCTGTATGGGTGAGAGGAGCCACATCATCCCTGTGATTAGTGCAGGTAATATACCCACCACTAGGACTTTGCAGTTTACTTCAAAAAAAGTGAATTTTGGCAAAATACAATGGCCTTTTACTGAACATTGGAAAGCTATTCACAAGACAGGCATAATTTGTGCAGGCATAATGGGATTCCACAAGAGAAAGAACCTAAACACAGATTTCTGTGGGCTTTAAAGGAATAGTTCAGCAAAAAATCACTGCAAGCTCACTGCAATTAGGCCAAAGTACAAATAAAATTCAGGTTCCAAGACTGCTGCTAGTGATTTCAGCTATGCTAATGTACTTTTTGTTCAGGTTTGTTCTAACTGTGTGTCATACAGTGTTAGAAACTACATCAGTAAGTCTGTTAGACATTCCTTCAGAACTGACATGGCTTGTGGAAGATGTGTAAATAAGTAAGGCTCCCTTGGTTGTCTACGTAAGCCCTATATGTTCAATGCAAAACTAAAGAAGCAAAATGTGGAACCCAGACATGTCTTGGGTGATTGATTTCATATGGAGAACTTCAAGGGGAAGCTTTAAAGTGAGATTTTTTGATGAACTACAAGGAAAAAAATGAGCATGTAATATGAGTTTTTGGCCATGATTTTACAAAGCAGCTTCCAGGACCTCCCAGATAGTCCACATTTCTGTCCTTGTCAGGCGGCCAGCACAGCTAAGCCAAATAAGTAGCTCCTGATTACCTGGCCCAGGTGTTCTGGAAGCTGGATCAGAATAAAAATGCAGCCTGTAGGGGAGTCTGTTTGCACTGGATAAGCGGCCTCAGCGACAGTAAACAGAACAAAATACAGAGATCATCTTGTGTGCTGTGCTGGTATGGTATTACAGCCTCATCAGGACCAGATCTTTTGCTTATAGTAATCTGCCTGTGACCACAGTTTACCTCCACACCCTCGACTACAGCCACAGCCTAGCGTCCTCATCCACCTCATTCAGCTTCAAACAGTGTCTTTAATGCGCTGCCCAGTGAAACACAACACCAAACATAGCCCCCACTTCAAAGAGCACTTCCTCCCACAAGCCTCCTGGGCGTGACATATCAATCAGCAAAAGGCATCTTTCCTCCCGATGTCTAGAAGTGTGTGCAATCAGGGTGAGTAGCTACTTACCCTTCTCACAATCTGACCGCTCAGAAAGGGCTCAGTATTGTTCTAATCAATCACTTTTGAAAAAAAAAAATACACAATGCCAAGTATTTTTGACGACCTACCGCGATTTAAATCCAACCCTCACATCTGCAAAAGCACAAACAAAACAGACTCTCTGCAGCCTCAATCTGGTTCAAATGGTCCTGAGATGTTCCAGCTCTTCAGTCAGTGAGTGCTCCAAGTTTTCCCCGGTTCGTAGAGGGCAGCCTGTGCCGGTGCTGCTCTCTGGTCCCTGTCTGCGTCTCGAGCTCACTTTGGCTCACTTTGAGTCCCCCAGCCTGCTGCTACCGCACCATCTGAGCCTGAGGGATGTGAGAGAACACTCTGAGCAGCCGCCGCCGCCTTCCAGGGGGAAAGAAAAACAACCAGGTGCTAAATTCATATTTGGTGTGAAATTCCTCCACCAGTGTGGCCCATCTGCTCTCGTAAGGAGACAGAACGTCTGTGATCTTCGTTAAGAAGTCTCAGAGACTTTGCCCACTTGCAGGCCCGACGAGGAATGATGTCAGTGAATTAATCGCTGTACCTGAGAACTTCATGGGTTCAGTGTAAAGAGTGAACTCAAAATGCAACCAAAATTTGCATTGTTCCCAATGACAAACATATACTACAACATCCTGCATATATTATATTGTATAATAAATAGCATGTTAGCTTGTGGCTACCACATTTGATTGGGACACTACGGAGCACAACTTTTGTTTCAAATATTTTCTTTGTATGACCTTTTTCACGTCAAGGTTTCCACCTTTTCTGACTAGAAGGCCTAACGGACACTGAATGTTGTGAATTGTTATACCAATCACATGATAAAACATGAAAAACTGAACATAAGCTAGGTAAAAATCTGTACCAACAATGACTGGCAATACAGGTACACATGGGTGAGGTGTAAATTATGTTGTAAGTCTAGGCTTGAAATAATCAATGCTATGAGTGTTTGCAGTGTTAATGATCTCATACACCAAGTCACTATTGAAGTCACTCTAAAAAGAAAACAGGACACAATACGCACTGGCCCCTTCTACAGTTCCTCAGACAAGAACCGGCAGGGAGCATGCCTCTTTGGGACAACACTCCCATTTCACACTCAAATCCCACTCCTACAACCCTGAAAAGAGCTCATCAGGGGATCCAGCCTAGTCCTACTCTGCTTGCTGACCACAGTGCTGCCCCAACACCCAGACAACCCCCCTGCTTATAATACCCACTTCACCACATGCTCTGTTCCAAGGTCAGTCCCTGTGACCTGCTCTCTGAGAGGACTTTTATAAAGGACCAGTCTGCAACTGGTTGTTTCCCAGGACTTCATCTGCCTTTGATAGCAATGATTTTACAAATGAGTTGGATCTGAGACCACCTTTCTCTGTTTCCCTTTCTAGTCTTTAAGGCATCTCTGTGATGCCCCAGCAAACACTAGTCTGCAGTGAGAGGGTCCAGATCTTTGGACCCTCCACAGTGCATGGTTTAGTGTTTTCTAGACCCTCATGACTCATATACTGGAGTGTTTTCTCACTGCACAAAACACCAGAATCTTTGGTTCTAGTGCTTCTTCCATTGGTACCAAAAAGACCTGATGGTGCTCGAGGGTGTTCTCAACTAATGACACTCAACGTCAAAGCAAATCTTTACTCTTCTAGGTGAAGACAAGCACTGTTACATGACCACCATGTGAACCAGAATGTAAACTAGGATGGTGTGTTAATGTGTCAATTGCTATTTTCAGCTAATTCCATTAGCATTTAGCTAGACTTCATAGAATGAGTGTTTTTGCTCACATTTTGACACTCGCCAGCTAAAAAGCTGATTCTACAAATGATTGTGTGAGACTTCAGACACATGTGAGTGTGTGAGCACAGACCAGCACACTTTACTAGAAGATAAAGTGGCTACACATCAGTTCACTTTTAAGATAAAACAACATAAATCTTGTTTGAAATCTTGTCAGCACACACAACAGAAAACTAGCCAAGCTGATAAAAGGTGAAAAATGAAGTAAACCACATAGTTTACCAAATAATGTATAGTAATTAATAAGGATAATAAAGATTTCAATACAGTATTAAAAACTTGGAAAAACTGAGGACAGTGCATTAAAATTTAAAACTGTATCTCTAACACTCTTTCAAGCTTCTCTCATTTACCCCCTTTAGTGGAAACCACTGTCTGTGATCAAAATTAGGCATCAAGTTGCATCCTATCTGTGTGGGTATTGATTATGGCTCAATTAGCTCATAATTATGCACACAGTCATGCTGCTTTGTTTTTTACTCTTTTGCTTTGGAACAAAATTAGCATTTTTCTCAGCTTAGCCAACCTGTGTAGAACAAAGTTAGAGCTCGATAGAGTCAAGACATTTTTAATAAATAAAATACTCAAGTCAAGTCCTAAAAATCAAGTCAATACTGAAAATCAAATCAAAACCTCTCAGAATTGACAATCCAGCTACAACTAAAAATATGTGTATCATTACACTCTACGTAATCACTTAATCATGGAATAGGCCTTATGTTTAACAGTTGAATAAAACGCATTTTAAGGGGTTGACACACTTGATTACAATAACTTCAGTTAACTTTGTAAGTTAAATTAGGTGTGCAAGAGCAAAGAAACCCAAAGGCACCCAAGTACTGAAACTGTGTATCTACTTCAGACACATTAAAGAGGGTTCCTCCATTGCCTCCCACCTTGATGGAAGGGGAATCCCTTCTAATCAGACACAATACAGTGGCATGCATCCAAGATATTTTTCAGTCATGAGGCATACAAAGCATTGAATCACAGCTGGGGTGAAGGGAGGGGTGTTGGACGATGGTGGGGAAACACTTTGAGGAATTTATTAGCATGTTTTGACAACCCTGAATAATGCGTCATGTAAAGCCCATGTGCCGACTCTAAAACCAGCATGCCTGATGCACGGCTGTAGCATGGAATAAGTCAAAGTACTCAGGAGCCAAAGCTTTAGATGCAAGCAATGGACAAATGCACATACCTGCACTCCAGAACCTTTTCCACCGACTGCTGCTGGCCCCGCAGTGTATTCCAGGTCTACTGATTACTGTTAAACAACCTCTGCAAGTTAAGAAAGTTCTTGCTTTCCATCCGGTCTTGCACAGGAGTGATTGGTGTGGCTGTTGAGCCATCTGAGAAGGGGGAGGGGAAGGGAGGGGCAGGGTTCTTTTGACACCATTGCTCCCCCCCTCCCCAAAGCCACATATCAGGACCCATTCAGGACCCTGCACCACCACCCCCAGATAAGCTTTAATGGCTCTGAAGGGCTTTATCACCATACAAAACAGGCTTTGTGTACATTGAGTCTGTGTTAGTAATCTGATATACTGAAGAATCAAGCCCTTTCAATTAAGGCATTATTAATGTTGGGGCACGTAGAGACAGCGTTAAAGTGTCTGGAGAGTCCTCGCTGGAGAAGCAAAGAGCAAGACAGCTCTAGTATTACATCAGGACCACAAGAAACAGTTAAGACATAGATCCAATAACCTCAAAACCAGCTCCATGTGATGATGGCCACTCAAGAGGAACTCATGAGACAACCAGACTCCTCCTTCTGCTGGAATTTAGGCACTAGACTGGAGTTCAGCTGCCACAAAAATGTCTGGATCTGCTTATTTTGGCATGAAGAAGACTTAGTGAATTAAATACCATTTCTTCATGTGGATTCTTAAAAATAGACTTGCAAATATGTGTTCGTTGGAGCGAAGCTTCCAAAGAAATGCCTTTTCCGGTTTCCTCAAAAACTCTCAATGGATGTCTCTTTAAAAGAACTGCCTTTCTAAATAAGATGGAATGTAGAACCCTTTTAAAGAAACTCCACTCAGTGTAAAGGATTTTCCAAGAACCAAGCATTCAAGCAAAAAACGATTTTGGAAAAGTGTGCTAGTGTCTATTTTAATTGCAAGATGAAAAATGATTTGCATTTAAAAGAAATTCCACCCACCACAGAATGGAAAGACAATGGTGCAACATGTCCAGGCAAGAAATCAAATGCTGCTGAATGGAAATCAAGACTAAGGAACTTGAAACTGATCGAGAGTAACTGCGTCTAGAGAGACAATCTAAAGTCCCAGTTTCCAGATTGACTCTGTGGACAGGACCTCCGGTGTGCGTTCCTTCCTAAGCAAGGTCACATGACTACGGCCTGACCTAACACTCCTAATCTTCTCTAAATGTCTGTTAGCGTCACCTCTGACCTCAGCTTTCGCTGCCACTCATGTGACAAACCTCACCTCAAAGGCCGGCAGCGTTTTGACAGTTAGCTCTCGGAGGCTAAAAGTAACACGATGACTTTCAAACTTTAATACCTACACGTGGCTTTTTTTCATTTTGTATATGTGATCATTCTGTGATCTGCTCATTTAAATAAAAAGCATTGAGTTGCTCTTAAGTCCATGGGAAAAACATAAATATTCATTTTAGTTTATTTTTTATAAAAAACCACTGGTTTTGAATAATGAAAACCATAATGAATAATGAGTAATAAAAATGTCAACATTTACCAATTATTTGGTCCTGATTTTTTTTGTCCAAGCATCAATGCAACAGCGTATGATAACACAAAAGGGACTGCTGTAAAACCAACCATCAGTTGCACTAGTGAGAGGTTTGGCGGAGCACCAGTAATCTGCTACCATTGTCACTTAGTTTTCAATTTAAATTTAAAACTGAGGACTAGGCCTCCTCTTTTAAGGCTATAATTTAACATCTGCTCTTAAGTCTGGTTTAATCGCCTTTATATGATAAATACAAAATTGTGCTAGTGTCTTTCTTCATAATTATCTTCTACTCTGGCTTTAAAAAGGGGCTTTCCACTCCCACACCTCGCCGTCCCTCTGCTATCAGATTCAGGTGCAGGAACTCGATCCGGCAGGACCGTTCGGCCCGAGGCTTCGCAGGCGTCCCAGGAGACGAGCACTCGGTTCTACTACAGAAACGTGATACGGAAAGACACTTATCAGGTCAAAAGAGAGAAATGCAGGCTGCTGCTGACCACTCAGGGGAGGGACCCATTTCTGACTCTTTAGCAGAAAAACCTCATCATACTTAGAATCAGTTCGGGGGAGGGGCTGTTTCCTTCATAACCCATCTCTTCTATTTTCACACCGGTGCTCGAGTTGAAATATTGAAGAGGTCAAAGGATTCACACAGTTTCAGGTTCAGGTTTTTAAAATATTTTATATACTCCAAATGTCTCAGTTCTGCAGGACTCTAACTGGCTCAGATCAATAAAAGTTCTCAAACACTGCCCTCTAACAAAAACTGCAACCCCTAGAATGCACAACATTATGTCAGATTTGGAGACATGAGTCTGATTGGATTTCTGCTCACTTGATACAGCCATGATGCAGCCATGATAAAAAAAATAATGTTAATTTTAAGACGTGAATCTTTTTAAATCTGTGTTTAGAGATGTGTTTTCAAAGTTGGTCTAGTTCATTAGCTGAATGGAGCAGCAGGTTCAAATTTCACTGCCAAATGGTCCAAATTCAGGTCCACTGCGAGTGACATAACTTTGAACATTTTATGAGCAAATATTTTGTTTAAAGCCTCTTAATAAGGGGTCTAAAGAGTTAATAAATAGGTTAACTCATGCCAACATAATGAACGCATTTGTATTGTTTGTAATGTTTCTTTATTTGGAACGTGTTTCTGTCTGTAAAGTTTGTTTATTTGAAATATACTTTTTTGCTTTTTATTTGAATTATTTGATAACGTTATTGCACAGTCTTATGGGTCGACTCACCACATGTACTTGTATAACTATGTATGTGAGAAATAAAGAATCTTGAATCGTAAAATTCAAATTATGCGCGCCACAGCCCCTCTAAACACATTCCTTGAGAAACAGTGAAGTGTACGACACAACAGGGTGCTGGATTAAGAAAAAGTATTTAATGTGGACACGGCCAATACCCGACCCAGGAGAGGTGCAACCTTATAAACGGCCCCTGTATTAAACTAATATTTAACTGATGACTGAAGAGAAATATTGCTGCTCTTTGATTAGACACAAACAGTTCTATCAAGGGTAACTGCCACTGGACATTACCATTCATGACACACACCACAGCTCTGTTCAAAGCAGTCAGATTAAAACTTTATCAGGCTTTAATATTCAAAACACTCACACCACTCACACACACACACACACACACACACACACACACACACACACACACACACACAACTTCATAGCTGTCTCTTCACAGCGTTGGGCGGCATGTGACAGAACGCAGCCCAGCAGTGAAAAGAAGGAAAGAGGGAGGAAAAAACGAAGGCGAGTAAGGAAGCGCACCAAAGAGAGCGGAATCTTACCAGTTTAACTTCAAACGCTGTTTTTATTCCCCTGCAGTGATAAAATCCTCAAAAATGCTCCTCTCCTCCAGACACCCCCTCAAAATGTGACAACCTGCTCTTAAGCTCTGTCCATCCTCACTGCTTATCCCTCCCTCAAAAACTCTCGCTCACTTTCTCTCTCCCCTCCTCCCTCCCTCTTTCTCTCGCCCAGGCTCTCTCTGTTTCTCTCTTTCTTTTTTTTTTTCTTGTTTCTCTCTCTCCCAGGTTCCCCCCCCCCCCCTCTCTCTCTCTCTCTCTCTCTCTCTTGGTCCACCCCGGTTTCTCATCTTTTTTTTCATCTCCTTCCACGATTTCTCTCTCATTCTTTTCCCTCGTTTCTTCTATCTCTCACACTCTCTCCCCTGGACTCTCTCTCCCCCAATTTCTCTCTCTTTCTGATCCTTTTCTCTCCCCCGTTCAATCTCTCCTTGATATTCCTTCTACTTTTTTCTCTCTATCTTTCTCCACAAAATTTCTTTCTCTCATTTTATTTATTTTTTTTATTTTTTTTCATCTTCCTATTTCTCCCTCCCTCTCTCTCACCTCTAGTTTCTCTCTCTCCATGATCCCTTTCTCATCTTTTTTCCTCTCTCTCTCTCTCTACCCTGGTTTCTCTTTTCTCTCTGGCCCTTTATCTTCTTCCATCTCCGTGATCTTTCTCTCATTCTATTCCCTCAATTCTCTCACTTTGATCCTGTTCTCACTCTCTCTCCATCTGTCTCTCGGACTTTCTCCCCTGGATTCTCCTTCTCCCCGATTTCTGATCCTTTTCTCTCCCACATTCAATCTCTCCGTGATTCTTTTTCTTTTTTCTCAATTAAATTTATTTCTCTCATTTTATTCCTTCTTTCATTTTTTGTCTTCTCTCTCTCTCTCTCTCTCTCTCTCTCTCTGGCCCTCCCACCCCTCTCCTTTTTCCTGATTCTTCTCTTTCTCTTCTCCTTTAACTAGAGAACGGAAGTCCCCTAATCAGGACAGAAACTGGAACTGGATCTTTGAGCTTCGGGCTTCTGTTCCTTCTTCTTCATTCCTACACACACCAGTCAAGCCTTGGACAACAACACCGCAACAGACTGTTACAACACAACATTCAGATCCGTTCCACTTCAGTTCTGCCCACCACCGGCCTACAGAACTTCTCAGCCGATCCACCTCCCCTACTCCAAACATTTTATAATATAGACCAGCCTGTCCAGTTCAGTTCTGTTCAATTTTCAGTCATGGGTTAACTGTATAATGAAATGTCTTGGACAAGAAGAACAGGTGAGCTCTGCAATAAGAGCACTCGTCTGGTCCCTACCTGATGCCAGTGGTCCAAACATGAACCGTATCTCGAGACCCTCAAATTTCAGATCCAGCTTGGGTTGACCCACCATCTTTCAAAAGTGCATAGAAAACAAGCATCAAGACTCTTCTCTGTTTTGGAACCCCTGCAGAGTCCCTCCCTGTCTTCAGTCACTGACTGGTTACATTTTAATGAGCTTTAAACTAGCTCACTGAAATGTTCTGCACATTATTCATGCTATGGCTTTGTATCTTTTTTTTCTGAGGCATCAGCACTGAATCGAGTTTCTGGCAGCTTTAGCTTAAGGGTATTTTGGACTCTACCCTACTTGTACCAGCTAGGATGTATTCTCAATAACAAAGCACTCACATATATCACTCAGGATAAGACTGTCTAATGTAATCGTAAATATTTAGAAAATTATATTTTCTGGCCTGCTTTAAAATGCAAAGATCTAATTAAAAACCTTGGTCCACTGCTTTTTTTTTTTGTTTGTTTTTGTTTTATATATGCAACTACTGTATAAAAAGTTTTTGTTAAATATTCCTATATATTCAGTGCATTGCTATACTGAATCAAAGCAAATCAAACTGGTAAAATCTGAGCTTTCACAAAGGATTGACTTTTCCTAAAATAGTAAAGTCAATATGGAAGGGTTGTGACATTAGATTTACACACACACACACACACACACACAGACACACACACAGACACACACACAGACACACACACACACACACACACAGAGT
>JBBPCZ010000034.1:21228060-21239913 GCA_037974445.1 Brycinus macrolepidotus
ATAAAGAAACCTGCAGCCACAGTGAAGACACTAACGATTTGATGTCTTACTCAGTGTGGTCCATCCAGTCCAAACTGATTACAGTGCTTCTGGTTTTAACTGCAGGGTCAATTTGGACATTTACTATAATTAACATTAACACCAGGGCTGCAGTGCCTGTTATAGGACCGGACTCTAATTAAGGGGAAATGTACAGTGTCCAGCTGTGTGTGTAAGGTGAGACCAGAGCATTGGGTATCAGAGGCCACACATCTGTCTTGGGACAGGAGCCGGAGTCTGGCTGGAGCAGCTGCCCCGACTGCCTCGGGCCGGGGGTGATTAACGCCTCGCTCACAGCTGGTGGGAGGCTAAACAGGCCACTGTTCTGCTATAATGCATACCTCTAATAACACAAAATAACCCCAAACACATGGACATACTCCAACAAGCACAACCAAGCAGCAGGGCCCTCATTTACAAAATACTAAACATGTTCTTAAGGAAGGTTTTCAGCATTCGTGCATGAACAAAAACGTGATAAATAGATAGATAGATAGATAGATAGATAGATAGATAGACAGATAGATAGATAGATAGATAGATAGATAGAGTCTATGGACGAAAGAAATGGGACACATCTGTTTTTCAGGGTTTGGGCTAGACCCCTTACTTCCAATCTTAATGCTTCAGCAGACCAAGACATTTTGGTCAAGTCCATGCTTCCAACTTTGTGGACCCAGTTTGGAGAAGAACCTTTTCTACTCCAGCATGACTGTGCCCCAGTACACAAAGCAAGCTCCATAAAGACATGGCTGGATGAGTTCAGTGTGGAAGAACTTGACTGGCCCGCACAGAGCCCTGACCTCAACCCCATCCAACACCTTTTGGAT
This sequence comes from Brycinus macrolepidotus, assembly GCA_037974445.1. Classification (NCBI taxonomy): domain Eukaryota; kingdom Metazoa; phylum Chordata; class Actinopteri; order Characiformes; family Alestidae; genus Brycinus; species Brycinus macrolepidotus. The sequence goes on from JBBPCZ010000034.1 coordinate 21,228,930, forward strand.
GAACTGGAACGGAGACTGCGAGTCAGGCCTTCTCGTCCAACATCAGTGTCTGACCTCATAAATGCTCTACAGAACGAATGGGCATTCAATTTTGTGGAAAGCCTTCCAAGAAGACTGGAAGCTGTTCTAGCTGCAAAGGGGGGGACCAACACCATATTAAAGTCTATGGATTTGAATGCAGTGTCATTAAAGTCCCTGTTGGTGCAATGGTCAGGCGTCCCAGTACTTTTGTCCATATAGTGTCCCTCAGCATTTACTCAACCCTGTTACCTGAACACAATCATGCCTGTGAAGTATCTGAAATATTCCACACGGCACACAGTCAACAGGAATTTGCCATCTGAATCATCCGAGTTTCCTGAAGATCGTGGGAAGAGGAAAGTCAGTTTTCCTCTTTATTTTATGCCTATTTTTAGTGATACTGTGACATTTACTGACTTGGTCACTTTAAACATTCAACCATGTTAAATATTGTTTCAATCTAAATATTATTTCATTACTATATAATTCTGAATTAAGGAGATCATAAACATACTAAAACGGGTATCATCATCATCATGTACTAAGAAAATAACCAAAGTTCTAAAATAATTGAAATTAAGGTTAATTTAAAAAATGAGATTTTGCATGAACTTTAGTTTTAAACTCTTGTTATAGCAATGGAAGGACTAGACTTGCATTGTCTACAAGAACTAAATACATTTCCGTCCACAGATCACTCTATACACCCGCAGCGCTATAGTGTAACTGTGAAAAGTTTGAGTATCAAGCTGTAATTTTATTTATGTCCACATTCACGTTAGAATCATGTTTAACTTATTAAATATCTACAACCAGCATCTAACAGCAACTTGACTCTTTCGTTTGTTTCTAGGATGATTTTAATATCAAAGCAGTGCAGATGCCCTCACTAATGTAACAGAACATTAATCTTCAAAGCAACATCACACAAATGAAATTCAACCCGAAAAGGAATTACTAAATGTTATTGATTATAATGTAAAAGTACGTTCTTTCCTTTAAATATATTTTAAAATAGAATTTAAATATCTTAAATGTTACTTGAGTACATATAACTGAATAAATGTAACACGTTATTGCCCACCTATTCTAAGCATTAACCAAAAGAGTCGACTGGTGCTCAAGTTCCTCAGCAGATGGCTAATATGAAGACTATGAGCCCACTGCTGCCAAGAAGAGCTTGAAATGCAGGGCTTTGTAAAATCAAATTTTTGTTTTTCTTTCATATTGTGATGAATGCAAGAATGAAATGTGAGAAAGAAAGTGTCTGATCCTACATCCTTGATCAGAACTCTTACTAAAAGGCAGTTGATGCCTATTGTCCCAATCAAAAAAACTTGACCAATAAAAAACAGTCCAAAATGACTTGGAATAACTTACATAATTAACTTACATAATTAATGTACATAAAAAGCTACTAACTTTGTTGCTTTCTCCTGTAAAGTGATCATTTTGGAAATACATTATAGCCTTTTTAACAGTGTCAACATAAATCCAGAAGTGTAGAGAGCATCTCTTTCGTCTAGAGAAAAGTAACCGAAAAACATGCATGACCACCACTTCATCAGCTGTGGGCAAACAGTCCGGCCCATTGCTTAGAGAAACCAATTTTAAACCCTGGACAGAACTGGGTATGCGCACATGTCCATGACCTCGGCAGTGGCTGGGGCGGGGGGCAGTGAAGTTCTGTTCCAGAAGAACCCATGCAACACTCTAGCCATTCCCAAATGGAAAATTCCATCACATGAGAGGGGCACTTTGGAAACATGGGGCAATAACGATCAGTCAGAAGGTCTTAGTCTACACATGCACAATTAACACCACACAACCCAAACGCTGTGTGACCATTCATGGTGCACAAACTTGCTATGAAGCAGTATTTAGAACTGTGTCAAAGCAGTACACATTAAAAACTAATGGTCTATTACTATTAATATATGAATAATTAGTTATGCTGTAATTAAATACTGTTATAAACTCTCATTTAATGAAGTAATACTCTTATTTCATGATCAGGGTTTAGTTAAAAAAAATGAGTCAAAGAGTTACAGAAACTCTTAATTCAAGATTTTCCATGGTATCATACGTAGATACAGCTAAGCAGGCTCTCCCATTGGTTAGGACCTCAGGAGCCTTACATATTAGATTAACTACCAACATAATAGCGACAGTGGAATTTTAATTTATAGTGGGTGCCACCAATTTTGTGAAAAAAGTCACTGTAGGCCCTCTGGAAGTCCTAGATATGCTGAGTGTGAATATAAGCCAGTCTAACCAGGTTCCAGTCAGTTGTTAGAAGCACCATCGGCTATGAGTTTATGACCACATTGATAAAATACACATGGACTCTGAACATCTCATTATTCAAATGCACCTAGTATCACACACACAAAAAAAACATCTTTCTGCATTCATCCCTCCTTAAACAAAGAATGCATCCCTGCATTTTATTCATATACATATTCATGATTCATGATGTCCTGATGGTGTGGGTTTCCTCTCATTCAATGATGCACACAAAAGCAGTTTGAGCATAAAATAGCTCCCCCTTGTGGAGAATGTTCACACTCAACACGGTTTATAACGACCAGTGCAGTGAAGTCCCTGCTGATCATTCAGATGGCAAAGTAATCATTACGCAGATTAATCGTGAATCATTTTTCATCAATTACTTTTTTAACCTAGTAATCGATTTTAACTGAGTAATTACAACAGCCTTCGTGTTGGAATCAGTGTTTGGAGTAGGGGAAACAGTAAATCCTTGCTTGTCATCTATTTAGGACCTGGTGTTCTTAAATTCTAGATGTACTTCCAGCTTCAGAAGGCTACTAAAAGCCACTGTTACATCACAAATATGACACGATATCTTCGCGTTCCCAATACAGCAGGTGTACATGTGCCTGCGCTCTTCAAAGGGTCAAAGGAAACCTTGGGGTTTACTCACGCTCGCTGAATCAACAGTGTTCTCTGTACATGAAACATTTTTGACAGAACAATAGCGGAGCTGAAAAAGCCATCACAGCACTCAGCCGCGCTGCCTTAAATCACAGACTTGATCCTTTCTCTGGGTTCTGTGCTTCTCAGATATCAAAGGTCTTCCATTGCCCTCAAATAATGCACTTCCATCCCTTTCAGCTCGCAACATGAAAGTGAATCCCACACTCCCCCTCATATTTCCCGCCGCCGCGCAGACAGCGCGCTGCTTGAAAGGACAGTCAATCATAAACTTTTATTTCATCCCATGCCCTTTTTCCTCTTAAGCTCAGTCTGAGCTTCCTGGCACATACAGAAAGTGTTTATTCAGCTAAGCATCAGTGTTTACTTCGAAGGCTTTTCTCCCATGCTTAAATGTAGCTTCTCTTTGTGTGTGTTAAACCATCTGGCCTTATCACCCTGGGAAAAAAAAGAAAGACTCAAGCCCAGTCTGGTTTATCCTTGCCTCCTCTCGCTCCATACGCCACGACCGCAGCGGCAGCGATTCTGACCACCTCTGCCTGGAAGTATGTCTGGCCAAGGCACTTTGCGTCATGGCATTCGCCACTGCCCATAGCGCCACGACCATGAAAACACACACGACGTGGCCAGAACTGAGTCACAATCTTAAATTCAATTTTGCACAAGATGGGTGTGACTGGCTTAAAAGAGTCATGAGGATAAAGACTGAAGACAGGCAGTCCACCTCCTTACAGGGCGAGTACCGGTGACTCTCCAAGTTCTAGGAGTTTCGTAATAACAGGTTTCTAAACTCTGCAAGGTCTCTTTAGGCTCCTTATAGTTTTGGGCCAAAGCAGAAAAACGCACCCACTTGATTCACTGTCATTCTGTTTCATAAAATGTCATGTTTTCCAAGCAACCGTTCACTTGGGCACTGGCTTGTTTATGTACGTGTCACTGATAATTATGGAGCCGAGAAGCTGTGTGTATGCTCTTAAAGGTGCTGAATAGAAAGTGTAATTAATGCAGGCTGTCATTACTGGATAATTACAGATTTTGCCGTGCGCTTTCTTCGCAAACGTCACGTCAAACGCTCAGCATCGATAAACAGCACACTCCTGGACTCCAGGCAAACACACCGCCGAGAACGTGCCTTCAGAACGTAGGTAGAGGCAGGAGATAAACAGTTGGTCGAGTCACTGCGGAACAGAGCGGCTGCCAGGGTTCCCACACACACACACTCGCTTTTGGCGGCTATCATTACCATTGTCATCCTGCCATGGAGCCCGTCTTGGACTGGGTGGGTGGAGACATCATTCAAAAAGTACCGCAGTGTACCCGAACGTTCCATAAGTGTTCCGAATCGCTTCCGCTCTCTCGTGTGAGGTGACTCAGAGGAGGCTTGTCAGGGACTCGTGAATGGCAAGAGAACAGTGGTCAGCCTTCACCTCTCCCGCAAGTCCTGGGCCTGCTTCGTTAGTGGTTGTTCTCTGTTGAAAATCCTCCATAATCCATTAAGCCTAATCTGCGTGAAAGAAAAAGGTTTCTTGAACCTGGATTAGGCCTAATCCCCGAATAAAACCTACTTTTAGTGAAAAGAAATGCATTTAAATTGATGATCAACCCATGAGTGTGGTCACTAGTCAAAACATTTGGTAACGCTCTCCTGGAGGGCAGCGTTCACAGGGCCACACCTATTTAAGACCTCTCATGAAAACCATCCTAAACCTACATAACAGCTTATTTGAAAAATCAGAATCAGAAAACTTTACTGATCCCAGAGGAAATTGCTCATGTTACAACCGCACGGACACAAAGAGACACAAAGACAAGAATAATATAAATATAATGTCTGAATAAATCCAATAAACACTCTGCAGAAAATGCTCTATACGAAATACACTATGCTATACACACAACGCTAGCTATAAATACTAGACTTATAACATCAGCTGTTATGAAATGAGGAAAAATGACTAAAAAATGACAAAAGCAGCCTTTATGATAACAGATGCTTTTATGAATTAATGTTTATGTCAGTTGTCATGCAGTGTTTTTGTAGCTTCATTATGTTTAATGAATGCTGCCCTTCAGCAAAATGTTGCCAACCATTCTAATTTGTAAGCAAGAAGCTATGATTGGTGCACATGAAGTGAAAACTTTCAGTATTGCGCATATGAAACCTGTGTTCCCATTACATCGTAAAGAAACGCAAGGGAAACTTGGAAGAAACAACCCGAGACACTGCAGGATGTGAAGGTGACATTCCAGAGTCGGCTGGCTGCCATCCTCAAACCTCGCTCACCTGCGGCCAGCCGGGCCGCCATTACCGAGACGCTGCCTGGACTCCAACCTTCAGGCCACGGGAGGGTTTTGGAATGCCTTTGTGTTTTCCAGACACATTGAAAGTTCCAGTAAGGAAGATAATGAGGGCAATGGAGTTCCTGTTGTGAATTACAGTCCTTCAGGTAGCTAAATTCCAGTCTTTTCTCATCTATATAGTAATGGATATACAGTACCGGGCAAACATCTTAGACACCTCAGAAAACTATATTTAAAACCTGTTTAACCGAGCAGTATATGTTTTAAAACCTAATATTGCAACGTATACAAATAATATCAATACAGCAAATAGTGATTTTATGTATCTCTGTGTTTCCTTAATCCTTCCCAGACCTCCTCATGGAAGACCAGTGATACACTGTAGTTCTCATCAAATACTTCAAATACCTGGTTCACCTCAATCGATACTTCATTAGACTAAATCAGGAGCTGCAGGCGGAGTTTCACAAATCCACACAAAAGCTGGAGGTGAAATCTGGAACCGAACCTGTGTTCCTCTAACCAGCTCACAAAACGTCAAGTACTTTTTACAAACAAAACAAATCTTGATATTATTTAATGCTGTCTTGTTTGTTTGCATTTATTCTAATGTTAAACTGTGCATTTGCTGGCAGAAAATCCCTCACTGCTCCGATAAATGGAGCCTAAGACTTTTGCAGAGGCGGACTGATATGATGAATGATAGCTAAATGTGTAAAAGCATGCTGCTCTTGTGTACTACAAGTGACCTCGAGATAAGGGCCTGGGAGATGCCTATACCCCAATAGGGCCAGGCACTCTCTTTGGCTCTTCACTATGAATAGATCAGACGAAAAAAGAGAGGGAGAGATGGAAAAAGGCAGCCCAGGGCAGAGTTGTGAGGATGCTCTATGTATGTTTCAAGCCCATTAGAGCAAGAGCCAGGCCAAAAGCTGCAGAATGGTAATGCAGATGTTCTCCTTATCTTGCCCATTAACACAATTTAGATCACTTCGCTTTAGTCTCTGATACCGGCCTTTGGTTGTTCATTACATTACAGGATGCTCGTGATGATAGCTGATCACTCCACCGGAAAACTGATACACCACCACCGTTCACATCCAACCCCCACAAGAAAAGACTCGCCTCGGATGAAAGTGATGAGTTTCTTCTCAGTTACATCATTTTAACGATGAATATATGCAGTCCGGAGAGTGTTGACAGAGAGAGCGACACGTGTAATTAAGGAGAGAGAAAAAGCCTGAGTGGCTCTGTTGGCTTGCGTGTCCTGATCCTCTGATGTGCGGCATTAGAGGAGCCGGGTGCAGCTGGCCTGCTCAGGCCAACCCGGGTGAAGAGCATTTCTCAAGGATGGAGCAGATGAGCCCTGGAGTGAGACCCTGAATGGCCTTACACAACACTCAGGTTTCCAAGAAAACCAGTACGCTGAAGTACAGGTTTTGATCCATCTACCACGCATAACATTACTAATATACAGATCAGAGAAAGAATTTAAAACCATAAGCCTGCACTGTAGTAAGCCATGAAAATGATCCATGTTAAGAAAGAGACCACACCATTTAACCCCAGGCTTATTACATCCTACAGCTTACATTACAGTACCTACATCCACTACAGCCCAAAGCTATTTAGGTATTAATGTTTATAGTGATGAACTGTGATCAGTAGAACTAGGTCTTCGGTTTGGGCCACAAATATCAAAAAAGTCAGTATATTAACAAAAAAATTACACCTCTGCATTAATGCTAATTTCTTCTAGCCTCCAATCGGGATTCCAATACAATTTTAGTGCAAAGCTAAAAGCATTGCACATGAATATTTTTGGCTGTTCTAGATTAAACATGGACATCTGAAGCTTGTACCAAACATATTAACACATATTTTAGCTTGTCTGTAGCATTTCTAGACTGATTCCCTCAATAAAGAGTCATGGCACAGAGCTCTGCTCTGTACTGTCCATCAGAAACCCGCTGGTTAAAGTGCTGATCATATTCACAGACAGTTTTAGATCAAGAACTTCCACAAGGCCTAGAGTGATGTTTTCCCTACATAAACTGGTTCCACTCATTGGTAATCTCAATCTCATTGGTTAATTCCACTCTCAGAACCTATTAGTTGGTGGGTCACCTAATATGGTAGGGCTTCATTTTAGATCTTGAAGGTCTAACCAACAGAAGAACTCGCTTAGCTAAATCTCTTTAGATACCACGGAGAAAAAAAAATCCTGATTGGATCATTTTCCACTAGGCCTTGTAACCTGTTGTTTTCATCCAAAGCATAATAATGCAATTAGAGTAGCACTGCTTAGTTTAAATACAAACATCAACCATCAAAATAAACTACTACAAAATGACTAAAAATAACCTGAAAATTCTCAGAAACCATTAGGTCTTCTCTGAAAGCCTGGAAGGACCTAATTATGCAATTAAAGTTTTGGTTCACTCCTGAAGGCACTTTCTATGAGAGTGTCTCAACAAAACACACTCTCTCAGCACAAAACCCTGAAAGTGACACACGCTTCCTTATTACTAAGCATCACTGACCTTATTAAGCATCTCCATTCACAATGGAGAATCAGAGCAGCTATTAATGCATGCATGTCTAGACTTTCCATAAATACTGTCTAGTGACTCATAATGACGCTCTTGCTGGATGGAAATGTGATTAAGTAGAAATACCTGCGGCTCTGTGAGTCCAAAGTGGAGAATTTAAGCGGGAAAACTGACCAGCACGTTAAACTTTATTATTATTATTATTATTATTATTATTATTATTGTTATTATAGTGGCTCTTCTTCTCTCCACTTCAGGTTCAAGACAGATGCAGACTGGACCACAGATTGGACCTTCAGCACAGTGAAGAACTCTTTGGAACACCTCAGTCACCGCCCCCCCCCCTCCCCCCCAGTTGGGGAAACACTGGTGGTCTGGCCAAAAAGAGTCTGTAGATGAAAAGTTCAAATAGGATCTCACTGATCACTAATCAGTAAACAGTGAAGCAAATGGTGCCAGCAGGACAGTAGGGGGAAGACCCTCGTGTACCGGCACGGTGCTGCACGCGCACAGGTTTCAGGGTGCCCAGCTTAAAGAACCAGGCTTTTGTAGAGCATTTAAAGTCACAAACAGCACCACACACACCTCACACCACACACACAGTCTGTGCGCTCCCAACACCACGCTTTAATCAGAGCGCGCGCGTCTGGGGAGGGGGTGTCATTACGGTGGGCTTAGCAGCGGAAGTTGGTCTCGCGGAGGCGTTTGGAAGAAGTTTGGCGTTACTTACAGATTCTTCAGGCGTCTGGAGGTCGAGGAACCCAAAGAGAAACCACGAAGGACCTCATACACACAGCAATGGCGGATAACTAACCCCTCTCTCTCTCTCTCTCTCTCTCTCTCTCTCAGTAAATAGTTGCTTGTGGCTCCGTGGTGGGACGGACCGAGCTGTGACGTTCTAAGCCCACCAGGACACGGAGGAGGAGGAGGAACCGTGTGGGTCCACTGACACCAGTCTTACCCACACGGACCCACCTCGCCTGACGTGGACAGACCCTCATTACTGCATTGTTCTCTGTTGTAGACTGTCTGGCCACTCTGTGGTCTGCTTCTGAATGTGCACGTGTCTATTTTCCTTCCTCATGTTATATATACATTATGTGCTACAGTCTTACCTTGTTTTCTAAATGAGTGCAGAATCATTTCATTATGTGCGACATCTTATGTGCAAAAGTCTTACCATGTGAATATCATTAATATCTCTACTACTGACTACTGATATCAGGTCTGTCTTTAGTGACTGACATTCACTTTGTGTTTGATCATGAAAAAACAAAAGTATCAACAAGTATCAACAAGTATTCAACATCAGACAATACCATCTGGTTTACATATCACTGGACAGGATAATGATCTTAAAATAGTGCCAGATTTATATCCAGTCCCAAGAAAAGCAAAACATTTTGAGAATTAAAATCCCGATCTTTCTCCCATTGAGCTGCAGGGGGCAAGTTTGAAATAGGCATCCAGTAAATGAGACCGAACCGTCTGCATGCTTGAAAAGGTTCTGGGAGGGTTTGGACACAAGTTATTTCCAAAAATAGCTGGAAAGCATGCAGTGAATCTGTGCTGCTGTTTTTATTTATGATAAAAAATTGAAAGAGCAGTGTATTGTTTATTATTTTTTAAAAATCCAAGGGTTTGCCCAAACTTCTGGCTGATAGTAAAATCCATCCTCCAGGAAAGTGTTGACTGAAACAAGTCAGTGACTGAAGTTAGATAACAAGCTGAAGAAGTTAACAGATGAAAAAAGCTCTGAATAACTTACAGAACTTCAGGGGAACTTATCAGCCCATCTAGCATCTGCAGCAGAGCACATGAAGAGTGGTAGACTTTCCTTTTTTGGGGTCTTTTTGGTCCAGTGTTCGTACTGATTGCCTTGATTTGATCTGTGTTATTACCTGATATGGTTTTAAGTAGTACTTTAACTTGTAAAACTTTTAACCTGATTTTATGTGATTTTTAACAGCAACAGTAATAGAAGAAAAATATTTTCTGAGGGGGAATCTCAGTACTTCAGTACCTCAGTACCTCAGTACTAAATTTTCATTTCTCCTATTACTGTTGAACATCTTTCTGTAAAGCACTGTATACTAATTTTCATAGAAATGAATTTATTTGTTTCCATGAGTTATTTGTGGCCCAAGTAATCTAAGTGTAAATGGTCATTAAACAGTGAGGTTTTTGTCCTAATTTACACCATTTCACTTCATGGGACGAGTATCTGGACTGTGTCCTGATCAGATTTTAGCCACATGCATTTACACTTGGTACCTAAGTGCGTCTCCAGTCAGTCAGTCAGAAATCCGATAACTGTGTGGAGTGTAATATGGAAATCAGTTTGTATACAACAACCAATCGCCTGTGCTGCTCCTCATATCTGTTTTGAATGTGTTTAAATGTGTAAATCTGATTAAATTATTCAGTCTTCAGTTTTCCACACAAAAAACTACACCATAAACTGCACTCTGTGTGCAAAAGGATTCCCTCCTCAGCCACGTTAGAGTGCACCCACTGCTCTGGAGCAGTCACACATGAGCCTAAGACCACCAGCTAGATGGAATAAAGAACCCCAGTAATGGAATTGTGATGTCTGAAGTGACAGAACTTCATTCAGTACCAGTGAAACTAATCACAACTAAGTTTTCAAGAGTACCTGACCTCAATAGTGCTCTTGTGGCTGAATGCAGTCAAATCCTCACAGCAATGTTCCAGCATCTTGTGTAAAGCCTTCCCACAAGAATAGAAGCTGTAACACAACCCCACTATTAACACTATTGATTTCAGATGCAGTATAAATATCTACAAACATTCTGATGATTTACAGTTTATAATTTGGAATATTAAAATGGTAAACTTCTATTATTTTTTCACTGACAAAAAGACAGGAAGCAGAGCTGGAGATGGCAGAGTTGAAAATGTTAAGATTTGTGCTTGGAGTGATGAAAATGAACCGGATCAGGATTGAGTTTCTTAGAAGGACAGTTCCAGATGGACCTTTTGGAGGAAAAGTAAGAGAGGCGAGATTGCGTTGGTTTGGATGTGTGCTGAGGAGAGACTCTGAGTGTGTTGGGAGAGGGATGCTGAGGAGAGACTCTGAGTGTGTTGGGAGAAGGATGCTGAGGAGAGACTCTGAGTGTGTTGGGAGAAGGATG
>JBBPCZ010000034.1:21251051-21261224 GCA_037974445.1 Brycinus macrolepidotus
AAATCAGAGAACTGCATTTTAATCTCCTCACTGCAACATAAACCACAGAACTGCATTTTAATCTCCTCACTGCAACATAAACTACAGAACTGCATTTTAATCTCCTCACTGGAACATAAACCACAGAACTGCATTTTAATCTCCTCACTGGAACATAAACCACAGAACTGCATTTTAATCCCCTCACTGCAACACAAACCAGAGAACTGCATTTTAATCTCCTCACTGCAACACAAACCAGAGAACTGCACCTAATCTTCCCACTGCAACACAAACCAGAGAACTGCATTATAATCTCCTCACTGCAACATGAACAAAAGAACTGCATTTGGAACGTCTCACTGCAAAACAAGCCAGACCACTGCATTAACATATTCAAGGCAAAAAAAAACAGAGAACTGCATTTTAATCTCCTCACTGCAAACCAAAATTACAATTTTCTCACTGCAAAACAAAAAGGAGCACTGCATTTCATCATCCCCATTGCAAAACAAACCACATTAATCTCCTCACTATCAAAAATGGGCTTTTATCTTGAGGACTGCACCTTAATCTTATCACAATAGACCAGAGCACTGCATTTTAGCCTCCTCACTGTGAAAGAACTAAGAGCATGTCACTGCTGCACATCTTAAAGTAAGACAGAAAATCTAGAGAAGGCGGTTCCTAATTCAAAGCTTAATGATCAGGATGCAGTCTATTATTTCAGTTGTCAACAAAGATAAACAGAAGGAAGCATTTGCTGGAAAAGATGCGCATTGACTATGGGACCTCAGAGACATGGAAACAGTATTTTGGAATTCTCCAGCGGGAAAAGTAAATATATTCAGGAGGGACTCAGAAGAAAGGCTTTTGCCACTACATGTGGGTTTGAATACACTTCCTTCATGCTTCAGACTTGATAAGCATTTGCCTCTTTGGGTGCTGTGTGTGCACGTTCCTGCTTCACTGTATCTACAATCACAGCACTGCATCTTCTGACTCAGCCATTCGTAATCTTGATTCTGCCAGCTTTGTTTCTCACAGAAAGCTGACAGGATGCATGTCTTTAAAGGACTGCAAAGCTGCCAAGCTCCATACTGACAGAAAGATAGAAACTAACAGCCTTTAACACCAGACTTAAAAAATGCTACAGAGGCAAAAGATGGAACAATAGATAAAAGATAAAAAGGAACCATTTAGCACAACGTCAAATAGCATTCATGCATTATTAATGTTGCCATTTTTGGAAGAAGACTTTAGAAAGAACATTAAAATTCACACAAAATGCTTCTTAAAGATTAACCCTTATTCACTTCCCCTAGTTTATTTCCCTTGGAATAATACAGTCTCCAAATGTGAACGAGGGTGATCTAAGTAGACGTAAATTAATGCCTCCCGTTAGTCACTTTTACACTTTTGTGAGAATTTTCTATTGTATTCAGAGTCATTTAATGTTACAGTACACATCTTAGACCAGAGTGTTCTTTAATTCTTGAATTATTAGAAGAAGGGGTGAGTATGCGTTTACTTGCCATTGGACTGGAAACGGGCCCTTGGCATCATAATGCTCTGTAGCATTGTAGATGAGGGTCACTCCTCAATGCACTGATGATCATACTTCCTGGTTTGAACTTGTGGCTTCTGCGTACAGATGTAAATGCAGTATTCATCCGAGTAAGCTGCAGGCACTTACTTGATAGTGCTGTTGTTAGGGTTGTGAAGGTCCTGGTGCAGCTTGATCACCCACTCCTGGTACTCCTGCTTCTGAATACCCGTCACTTGCTTCAGCTCACTGGCCCATTTGTTCTCCAACACCTGAACACCAGACCCAAAAGTGACCACCACAACCAGAACACATCCAGAACACAACTGAACACCAAGAAACGAGATTCTGCTATCTACTTGTTTTGAACTGCTATTGTAATCTGTGTTGTAATTTGGACTCTTTATTGTTTCTGTATACTACTGTCTGTTAAATGCTGTTTCTGGATCTTTGGCTCAACTATTTGTAAAGTGACTAAGTTTGATAACGCACTATATAAATAAAAATGATATTGTTATAATGAATGAAAGCCTCTCAGACCCAGTTTGCATTATATACATGGCTGTGTAGCACACTGAGCTGCAATTAAAGTGATCATGTTAGAATGCTTGAATGCAAAGTGTCACAATTAAGTCAGTCTAATTCTGTCATTCATCTGAATAAACTTCCAGAAAGGCCCTGGGATACAGGCTTCAGCAGACTGTGCTTATGGAGTCTAATATTTTTAGACTAAGAAATGATTATGGAAAGCGAGCAGAAGCATTTAAGTGGAGAAAACACAATTCACATTTTAGTGCCAATATTAATCATGTAAGTTGGTGGAACTGATAAACGCCTGATATATACTTTTATAGTCCTTGCTGATTTGACTTGATGACGTCAAGTACATCACAAATGTAGGTCTAAGTGCCTGAAACCGGAAGCCATTGAGCCAGAAGTCTGACTGGGCTTTGAATTCTCTGTAGTGGTCTCACCTGCTGAGCTTCAAAGTGCTGCGCTGCCACAGTATTAACATCCTGATCACTCAAGGACTTTCCCAACTCCTGCATGACTTTATCCATTTCTCCTGCCTGTCTGTACATGAGTGGACAAGAAAAACTGTAAATCCTTTTCCATTCCTGATGCTCTCTGATCTTATTACACAAAACAATCCAATCAATACAAAATTCAGGTGAAGTAGTACTTATCCACCAGCAGTCGCAAAAGTAATAAGATAAGATAAAAAAAAGAACTTGATTTATCCTGAGGGAAATTCTTGTGTCTTTAGCATGCTCAGTGCAACAAGAAAGAATAAAAGATAATAAGACAAAAGAAAAAATAAAAATATAGGCAATAAACAATAGTGCAAAACAATGACATTAATGTAGCAAATAACAGTATAACACTGACAGTGCTGTATGTAAAGATTTAGTGTGCTGTACCATAGTGCATGATCTACCAACCTCTCCTGGAGTTTCTTGAGCTCCATGTCCCTCTCGCTGATGAGCTCAGACACACTGACGTAGTAGTTGTGCTCCAGGTTCAGCAGCGTCTCTGAGGCAGGAGAGTGGATCAACTCATGGTACACGTCTGCAAAGTCCTCGTCCCAGCTGGGCTCTTCTGGACGGGCATGCTCCAACGTTGTCTAATGGCACACAACACAACAGGAGTGAATACACAAACAGAGCAGTCTTCCTACTCGCCAAAATCAAAGTCAAAGTCAAAGTGAACTTTATAGTCATCTCAACTATATACAAGTTTACAGAAAGACGAAATGGCGAAGCTCAGGGTCCACTGTGTACACATACACAAAGTGCAAATAACAAAAACAAGATTGCGGTAAGACATACAGGACATATCTTACCACAAATAGAACCTCCACTGAATAGAACCTCCTGAAGACTTACCTACTGAGAGCGCATCTCCTCTACTGATGCACTAATCCTATTGTAAATTACACTAGCTCTTCTGATGAAGCTTACATCTTTTTACACTACGCCCTACGTAAAGATTTAGCACTTAGAACTCTTTTCTGGTTCTCACACTGTCCTGAAGCTTGAGTGTTTCCTCAAATTGTAAGTCGCTTTGGATAAAAGTGTCTGCCAAAAGAATGTAATGTAATGTAATAGACATTGCAATACAAAAAGTAAGCAGCCAATATGTCAGTAAATTAAACCACCATAATACACAAAGACATGCTAGATGATGTGATGACCAACACTCCCTGAGCATGTGGGCAGCATTGTGCAATATATGTTAAATGTGCAATACAGTTGAAGATAGCAAACTGGACTTATCAGCATGAACCTGAGTAGCATAATGTTGTAACATTATGCATATTTACTTCTACACTTTTTTTACATTTTTGGATCTTTAATATTGAATCATCCTCCTTACTGCTAGGCTACAGTTATGAATTAGAAGTTGTGCATAAAGAACTGGTTCAGAGTAAAACAAAATTTACACAGATGTATTCAATTACCCAAACAATGTCTAACATCTAAAGCTAGCTTTTTTTTTTTTTTTTTTTTTTAGTTCTGCACTGGAGCTACCAAGTCAATTATCACCCTAATCTTTCCCACAAACAGATCCCCAACTCACTCAAACCACATCCACTTCTTCATTAAGGTGGCACAGACTTGTGAACGTGGTTCTGATTCTGATTCTAATTAGGACACAATCCTCTAATCTATGACAGCTTTGTGAATCCCAGACCAGGTGTTGTCTGAAATTGCTGCCTATAACAGTGATGTTTCGTTCATTTTTGTAGCTCATAATAAGTCATACTATGTCCTATACCACATGCACAAGTCTAAAAGCTACCAAACTATTTCACTTGAACCACTTCACTTAAAATGAGCAGTTAAAGGAAGGCTATCATGTCCAAACTACACTCTACTACCACACATTTACACTGTATGATGAGTTGTTAGTGGTGTGTGTTTTCCTGTGGGGTAGTAGAGTGTATTTTGGGCATGATAGCCTACTTTTAACTGCACATCTTAAGTAAGTAAGTTCAGTTGAAATTGGTAGCTTTTAGACTTGTGGACGAGGTTTAGGGCACAGTCCTCTAATTTCTGACGGTTTTGTAAATATCAGCCCTGTTGGTATTGTCTGAAGTGGTTGCCTGTAGCGGTGAAGTTTTGTTCATTTTTGTAGCTCACAGTAAGTCATACTACATTCCAAACCACATGCACAATTGAACTACTTTACTTAAAATAGGAAGACACACACAGCTAACTCCTCCTCAAAGTGTGTGTGTGTGCTATTTCAGGCATACATTCACGCATTTGTTGCAGGATTAGTCTGGGTTCATTCTTTTTTCATGCAATATCCAATCAGGCCAGTTATACTGATATTGGCCTGATACAGGGAATCAGATTGGTGCTATCTCTGTCTCTCTAAAGTCAAGTGTATTAAGAGTGTATTTGAAGACTCTAAATATGATCTAAATATGAACTTTTGTAGTAAACTATTTGGCCGAGTCTGTGTAAGCATTGGTAAATACACTATATGCACAAAAGTATTGGGACACACTTGTTAATTATTGAAGTCAGGTGGCCCCTTACTTCCAGTGAAGAGCAATCTTAGTGCTTCAGCATACCAAGACATTTTGGACAACGCCATGCTGCCAACTTTCTGGACACAGTTTGGGGAAGAACTTTTCTATTCCAGCATGACTGTGCCCCAGTGCACAAAGCAAGGTCCACAAAGACATGGCTGGATGAGTTTGGTGTGGAAGAACTTGACTGGCCCGCACAGAGCCCTGACCTCCACCCCATCCAACACCTTTGAGATTAACTGGAATGGAGATTGCGAGATAGACCTTCTCGTCCAACATCAGTGTCTGACCTCATAAATGCTCTACAGAATGAATGGGCACAAATTCCTCACAGAAACTCCAGAATCTTGTGGAAAGTCTTCCAAGAAGAGTGGAAGCTGTTATAGCTGCATAGGGGGACCAACTCCATATTAAAGTCTATGTATTTGAATTCAATGTCATTAAAGTCCCTGTTGTTGTAACAGGTTGGCGTCCCACAACTTTTGTCCATATAGTGTAGGTGAAAAAGTGACTGTGTGTAAAGCTGTGCTGCGGTAAACCTCAGCCTAATGGCTATCCTGTGGGTCCACACGGTCATGAGCCGAAAGTATTTTACAGGAAATGGAGGGGAGGACTCTGCTTTCTTTTTATAAGTGTGCCAGAGCCAGCAGCAGCAGAATTTAAACTCCAATACCCTGAAGTTCAAATGCAGATGATCCACTTGACCCTCTTAAAAGCGGATACAGGTCTGGATATACTGTTTCAAAGGAATTTCCTGCATGAGCACAGTCAACTCTGATTGATTCAAAGCGGACAGGAGCATCTCCTGCACAATATATCTCATAAAAGATCACATTACGCTTCCGTGACATCAGCGTGACGGCGTCAGTCTTAAAGGGAAGTGCCACAGTTAAAGCAGAACAGAATACTAGAGTCAACCCTCAAATGTCACTATTTTTAACATGTGACATGTGTTTTGGTGCTTTGCATGTCAGGAACACATCAGTGTGCCCAAAATATTGACAGGGCAATGCACTGCCCGTAAATTTAAACTGACACTCATGTATACAGTGATGACTGAACTGCTGTGAATTTATTGTATTTCACATAATAGAAAACAGATGCGTTCACAGGCTTTTGATAACCTATTTTTAATTATCATTCATTTATTTTCTTTTAGTTTCCCTTTTTTGGGTGGATTTTTAATGGCACTCAAATAATATAACAGCGATTAAACACCTTTTATGCTCACCTGAGCCATGATTTAAAAAATAAATTTTCTCAAATTATACTGAGACCCTAATATAGTGCTACACATTGTATCACAAAGTACCTGCCAACACCCAACTTCAGCCTTTCCACCATCTGAATTAATAAAGGGGTCGGTGCGTTAAAATGGTGACAAGATATGCAATACTGGTACATTTAACTAAGACAAGGTATTTACCGGCACGGTTAAATATTTTCAGAAACACTGTGAAATCAAGATTCTTCAACCCTTAAGTATTCTCACATTCCTTCAGTCAGGAAACACAATAAAGTGAAAATATTACCCAATGTACCTTACATAGTGACTGTATACAGGGGGTCCTCGGGTTACAACAGTCTCGACATACGACGTTTTGAGTTAATGACGCTCACTCCCATAAAAACTTTTAAAAATTGAGACGTGAGTGTTTTGGCTTACGCCGTTAGCGCTGTACTTACGGACTACGTGGGCGAACTAGTTTAGTTGCGTGCGGCGGAAGAATAGGCAGTTACACAATGTATGAGTGAGGGAGTTGCCGTCTCCCAGTCGCTTACCTTTTTCTGTGGCTTAGGTGTGTTTTTATGTTCTAGATTATGATTTTACAAGTGTGTTAGGATAGGTAAGTGACCTAGGCTAGGGTGTGTTTCGACTTACACCAAAATTCGGGTTACATCACTGTCGTAGGCCGGAACTGTGTCGTAACCCGAGGACCCCCTGTATCTTAAGAAAATATAAATACAAAGATAAAAACTAATTAGTATAGTTTTATGCAGTCAGTGATCAGTGCTAGCACCAGTGTGTAGGGGTGGGACTTACGTTACCCTAAATACTGCCCAAAGAGTTTCACAGCATTGATCAAAAGAGTGTACACAATTAGTTGTAAAGTAAAACTGCACAACTGAGTGTACACTTCTCTTACCTCAGTGTACGCCTTGGCCCACGAGTTGGTCAGTTTATTGATGTCGACTTCTCCATTAGTGAGCCTCTGTAGCGCCGCTTCAGCATCCCGGTCGTAATCCTCTAACGTCTCTCTCTCAATAAAGGCCAAAAGTCTGTTCTTCAAATCTGAAATACACCAAGTTTTTTAGCGCTATTAGTACCGTTTTAACATGAGCAAAACAAGAGGAAAACCACTGTAATCTATGCAATAAGAAAACACTGAAGAGAGGCAGTAAAGACTTTAACTGTCAGTTCTGGTAAACGAAAACTATTAGGACTTTATCACTAGTTTTTTTTCCCCCCAGTCAAATCCAATTTCATCTCAGAATCCGAATATTTATTGATTGCTTTATTGATCCTGGAGGAAATCTGCTACCAATGCTACCAGGTCGGGAGCGTGAAGGCCACACGTTTCCTCCAAAACATGGAAAGCACATCTTGTCAACCCACAGTTCAACGTACTTGGAGAACAACAACGACTGCCAATTCTTTTATGTCAGCTAACAGATCCCCATGCTGCCTAACATTTCAACAAGTATTTAATATATAAGTGTAACAATTCTATTTGATTCATGATACTGGGTTCACACGTCAATATTTGGAACAAAATTTGAATAAAGAAAAATGATGACTGTACTCAGTTGTGGCACAACTTACTAACATCACTAGAACTGCAAGGTGAGAGGAGTGTGGCGTGTGACAAACATGCTGGACTCAGTCACTGTTGGTACTAGTTGTTTACAAAGTTTAATATTTAATAGAGCAGTTTCATCTGATATCATAACAGAATGTTCGTTCTCCACGATGCACATCGTCAGATTTTTTTACATTGCAATAACATGATATTGGATGCATTGTTACAACCTTAAATGATACCAGAAAATAAGTACTATCAGTATCACTATGCAAAAAACAGTACCTATTTATGCTTAGTATTCCCAACACTGACTTAACCAGGGCTCTTACCATTTTCTACAAAGCAGGGGATTTTGTGAAGCAGCATGAGTCTCCCATGAAGATCACTGACATTTTCTTGAATGGGAAACTGAAGGGGCACCTTGAGGACACAGTGATTTCTGCCTGCCTTGTACTCAAACACAAATTCCTTTTCAGTCGTGATCGTTTTCCCTTTGTTTTTCCTCATTTTTGCCTGCAAGAATGAGACAACAAAAGTGACAAAATACTCTGCTTGCTGGAGATAAAATTTATAATGTATAATGGCATGTATAGCATTTATGACCTCTATTTGCTGAGTATTGTTTATGCACCTAACATTTGTTAATCAATTAAAAAATATATTATTTAAAAATGCTATTTGCAAAACAGTTACATGATACACACAGACACACATATACAGACAGGAGACAAATGAAAAGAAGACCAACATAAGGTGATGAGCCACCAGGAGCTGCCAGAAGAGCTCCAATACACCATGGCATGTATTTCAAAGGAACATGTCTCTACCGGAACCATTCTTCCAAAAGAAAGTCCCTCAGCTGGTGTTTTGTAATGATTCTTAATGACTTTTCCCTCTAAGGGGACAACTGGACCCAAACCATGTCAGCAAAACACCCCCAACAGCATAACAGAGCCACCAGACCACTATAGCAGTCAAGCATTCAGGCCTGTTTTGTTCTCTTTGTGTATGGTATGCCCATTTTTTTACAATATGGAAAGAGATGACCTATCAGATCAAATCACTTTAACATATCTTAACAGACCAATGCCTGTGGCTTTTATCTTCGTAATTTGGTGTTTCTCTCTCTTCTCGTGGATGCTGGAATGGAAAAGGGGCCTAACCCAAACCCTGAAAACAGGTGTGTCCCAATACTTTAGTCCATATTGTATATGTCATTATTTTAGTTAGCGGGGACCAGACAAATGTCTCCAAAAGACTAGTATTGAATGGGTATACCTTTACAGAGTTAACAGAGAAATCATGCTTTGTGAAATGCAAGCTTTGCCTGAACACACAAGCAAGTAAATAAATAAACACATACACAAACAAAAACATGACAGTTAATGTCATTCCTCACTGCAGAGGAAGCTGTGGGTCTGCTTGTTCTGCTGTAGTTCGTTAAGGTCTAGTTCGTTTCTATCATTTCTGTGAGAAACTAAATAGCTAAAAGCACATTAAAAGGACATTATTAAAAATATATTCACTGAATGACACAGAGAACTAAAATATTTTGAACCTGAGCTAACTAGCAAGTTAGCACAGCTAGCCAGAGACCTCAAAACTATATTTATAAGCGTCCAGTTGTCTTTATTACAGAGCCAGCAGGCTTTTTAAGAGGCAGAAGTTTATTTTATACAGACTGACAATGATAAGTTCATGGGTTTATCATTTTTATCGCATTTCTTAACGTCTAGTACCCACCTCTTGTTCATTCAGTCGTTCCAAACAGCTGATCACCTACTCGCGTATTCTCAATTGTAGTTTCGATATTTTGGTTTTGTTTTGGTTTGTGTTTTAATAAAATATCGATCAATAACCTGGCCATCTCGTAAAACTCACAAAATTGTTTAATATTATACTGTTTGATCATACTAATGCAAAATTGCAAGATTAAGGACAACAGGGGTGATTTTTTTTTTTTGGCGAAAGTGTGGTGTAGATTATAAAGATGCAAGAAAACAGCAAGATGGTCCACTGTGGGTTTATTTGTGGGCCAGGCTCTGAAACAGAGCCAGTCCAAATATGTGCTTTATGAAATGATCACAAAATATATTTTTAGATAGATTTCTTAAAGCAACAGATCTCTAGGTCAGTAAAAAGTATATAGAGAATAATGTTTGAAAACTACACTATAGAAAGTATTGGGACACACCAGTTTTTCAGTTTGGACAATCCCATGCATCCAACTTTGTGGACCCAGTTTGGGGAAGAACCTTTTCTACTCCAGCATGACTGTGCCCCAGTGCACAAAGCAAGCTCCA
>JBBPCZ010000034.1:21271311-21281506 GCA_037974445.1 Brycinus macrolepidotus
ATATATACAGTGGTGTTCAGCATCTATCACTGTCCTTTGGAACCGAATGTCTCTTTTTTTTGTTCAGTGTCTGAGTAGTCCTGTAGTATTAAGTGTCTGACATTTAATATTTTGTCCCCTGGTGTTTACTATTATCACTATCCTAAACTTTTTTTTTCCATAACCTACCCTTTAATTTTTTAAAAATATTTTTTTACACTGTAAGTGATTGTTTCCTCACGTTGTTCTTTCTGAAGTGCTTCCTGATTAAGTAACTGTTTCCAGCACCCACCAAAGTTGGCAGGCACATATTTGGCAGAGGGACATGTGATCGTTCGGTCGCTATCGAAAACCTCAGGCTAGTGTCTGACTGAAGCGGCTGTCAACAAGTAATGTAGCAGCAAGTTTCAAGGCAGTAAATCATAAGCACTGAAGCTGCAAGGTGTTGGGAACTACATACGGTGTGTTTTTAGGCATACCTGAGTCCTGTGGGTTTCTCAGATGACCACAGCACTCTTTCAGCGGTTTTATAGTGCCATAAATCCTGGCCTTGTAAGATCCCATTGGCTGCGTTTTGTCTGATGGATTATGGAAACATCCTGGAATGATATCTGCTAATGTAAAACTTATACATTTATTTATTTTGCATTTGTTTGGTTTGTAAGAATGTATCTGAATCCAACTGCACTGATTTTGGAGTAATAATTACAATAAGATTCAACATCTGCTCATTTCTAACACAAAAAAATGTTGTGTAGTGTTTATTTATTTATTTATTTACCTACTTATTTACTTATTTATATAATAGCTCATCCCCTCACATTTGTGTTTTCGATGTATTTATTGAAGGATAATTCTGAATGTGAGAATTCGCAATGAACTGAATCGAATCATTGCGTGGTCAGAGATTCACACATCTGATATTTACTATTGCAGGGTATTCAGGTTAGGGATTGTTTAACGTTACCTCAAAGGAGTCAAGGCAGTCCATTTATTTAAACCGCTTCGGGACACTTTATAATGCAGTCTTTTATAATATATACCTTTGTATTGTACTGAATAGTCAACAATGCTAATGTTGCTAACAGTGAATGAAAGCCAGTAGTCACCAGTTAGCATTATTATTGTATAAGTGATAATGTGGTCTGGTGACTACTTGCTTCCATTCATTGTTAGCAACATTAGCTTGTAATGTTGGACTGTTCCTTTGAGATGCTTCCTTGTGCTGTTGAAGAAAAGCTACCTGTATAAGCCTGTCGGCCTTCACTGAGTTGTCTGGCAAATCAGACATATCAAAGTTCTTTTGACCCTCTTTGGTTCCACTTTTATGTTCTGTAACACCTGTTGGAATCAAGGCTTCACAACTCAGCCTGTGAAGTTACAGTTTTGCCCTTGATCGTTTTGCCACTGTGATCATTTAAAGAGTTATGCATCCTTTTATCGTGCATTTAAAGGATTTATCACACACACAGTAGTCTCGGCTCCTCAATGTATAATGAGCGGTATGTATATCATGCAGGGCTGTGAAGTTTAAATCACTGGCCTAAGTAAAGTGTCCCCTCAGACTCACCTGCACTGTGCAGACTGACCCACATAGCAACTTCAGCCGCGAGGCAAAGCGACCGTGCAGAAAAGCAGCACAGGTGTTAATATTTGAATGTGTTTTGAGTCTCTGGCTCACATTGCACAGCTGACCTGGCACAACCTGAATATGCGCTCTCAGTTTGCTCCTCTGTCGCTGCTGCATCTGCACTGTTAAAATTAAAAGTGGGACCGACTGAAAATTTGCTTCCACTTATCATGTTAAACTTAGGTGTGATCAAATTGAGGAGGCTTTTTAAAGGGCCCATGTCCTGCGTTTTTCTGGTTTCTGATTTTCGCAAGTAATGTTTACAAGTGAGATCCACTTGTAATGTTTTTGGCAGTTTATGCACCAAAGAAAACCAATATAATCCATTTCACATGACTGTTTTCCATCTTCTCTTTATTCCTGTGAATAAACCAAGCTGGTTTTGTTTCTGTACCTTTAAGACATGGAAGCGGCCTCTGCTCTGATTGGCTGCCTCATTCAGAAAGCAGTCTGGAATGGGTGGGGCTACACTGCTATATGTTAATGTGTTACATAATATGTAACGCAATTCATGTAAAACACGGACATAAAAGCATTCCATGCTGAAACACTCCTAATGACTTCAAGACCAATGGCCAGAAACTTCTGCTTGTTTTTGTGACATCACAAAATAAAGGCTTTTGTGGCCTAATCTTCATCCTGACTGCATGAACTGGACAGTAAATGGCACATTTTAAAGTATATTGAATGTTTACATACTACATTAACTCTTTTAATTCCAAAAAATTGTTTTTCAATGAGATCTGCCCTTTAAGTCTCTGATTCTACTAATGCTTTATGTATCACTTACTGACCTCTGAAACAAGAGGTTTGAATGAATGTGACCATGACCAGTATCTTCAGCTTCCCAAATGGAGCAGATATTTATCCGGGCCAAATACACATGTGTGTTTTAAAACTGTCCATAAGCGTGTGGGATTAAGAGTGCGAAAACCACTTAAGTCCTGTGGCTCGCATGGATTGGATCATCACATTGTCTGCCCCCTGCTGTGCTTGTTCACTCTGCTTGACCAACTGCGAGGCTTATGTCTACATTTCTACATTCTCATCTTTGAGACCCTGTTAAAAGCAAGGCCTGGAGGGCCTCTGCACTGCACAGCTGAGTGTTTTCCACATGTCTATACAAGCTAGAGTCTAAAGCATGCAGTGTTGTGGCCATTCAGGTTTTAGCTTTGACAGACTGCATGAGCTGGGACAGTGCCCAGCAGGACTGGGCCTTTTAGTCCATCCATATGTTGTCTGTCACCACTATAGACACGCTGTCCTCCTGATTAAGACAAATGCAAGGCTGCTTCCTCACCTCCACATGTGCCAAAGTCTGGCACCATGACTTATCAGAGCAACGGCGGCGCTTTTGATACCGCTGATCCCTCAGCTTACTGACAGCAAATGAGTTCTTGATGGGAGAGCTGTGGGCTGCTGCAGAGGGTGCTGCTATTGAATGAGTGGCCTATTAAAATGTGTATGGCTTCCTTAAGCTTTAATTTAATGGCTATAGTCGTTATAATGGAAGCATCTTAACTGCAATGTAACCAATGTAAATACAGTTCAATATAGAAGGATGCATTAACCTAATGAAACCAGGCAGGTTTCCTAAAGCGTTTACATTATTACATTATTAAGGGCCTTTATGGAAAGGGTGTTATTTACAGCATACACTACTTTCCAGTTAAGACCAGACAGGGCTCGATTTGAAGGGGGTTGCCGGGATCCCCCAATTCAGAAAGGACAAAAATGATCCACTCTTGTAAAACTAGTGCACCTCCTTTCCATCCCCTTTGGATAAAAGTTATTATATCATCTGAAATGTATATTATTGATATTTTAACCAAATCTATTAGTAATGCATTGAAATTTGAAACATCCAAAACCAAAAATCAGAACATATACATTTGAAATTAGATTAGTGTTAGATCTGCTGCTGCTCTATCCGTTTGAATGTGTCTGTACTGACCAGCGTTCCACCTTAACCAGCTCTGAACCTTTTCTGGTTCTCCAAAATGGAACTACTGCAGAATTTAAGATGGAACTGAAAATTCAAATGAGAATCTGATGAGCAAGAAGTTGACTTCAGCTTTAGCTTCAGGGAGCAAACAGCACTTTAAGCACTATTTGTCATTTTTATGAATATTACAATAGTTTGTAAAGATCCTGACGTCTTATTGCAGGCCGGAATGCTTAATGTTTGTTTTATTTTGGCCAAAAATGTGTTTTTTTATAAGATTTTCAGCCAAACTTTCCATGCATCCTTCTGTCCACATGAGAGATTTATCCGCTATGTGGTATTTCATATATTGGAAGTTACTCATATCAGATCTTGTCACAGTCATACTTTGTTCTGTATTAGAAATTATATGAATAGGCATAGCTATCACCAACCAAACCTCTCCTCTCCATTCAGTCATTTGAACCAATCATTCCTCTTAACTCATTTTAACAATGTGATCACTGCCCACAGGTATGCAGTAGACTTTACAATTACACCCTAAAGTGTTTGTATCTATTTTATCAGCGCTGTGCTTTGAAGCGGCAGAGCTCTGTAAATATAGCAGGTTAATTAAGGCGGTGGACCTTGATGAGTCATGCCGAGTGTTGAATAATGCCGTGTGAATTCCAAGGCGAGAGTTGATTCCCTCAGTGTTCAGATGGCGGCCCACGCTGTGGGCCTTTCTGTAAGAGCTGACGGAAGCAGTGGGAGGTGAGAGTGTGCCCACTCATCCACGCCATTCACTACATCCTTTCTCTGTTTGCTTGCGCAGGCTGCCAGACCGGAGGCTTTCCCTCACCCCCAGAGGTCACAGGCCGAGAGCACACGCCTAGGAACCAACTGCACCTTTTCCCAGGTACGCCTCCTCTTCCGACTCCGATCCGACAGCAATCAGACAGCAGGAGCGTAAAACAGAGCCACACCTCTTCAGCTAGGGCTGCACGATATGGAGAAAATATAATTATTGCTATTATACTGCTACATATTGTGATTGTGATGCCTTTCAATATATTAAAGGGCCCACATCATCACTTGTCTGGGATTACACAGGTAAATGTTGAAGTGTCACCCCTCCCATCCATTCTTGCAAAACAGCCTGTTTTGTAATGTCAGAAACCCAACACATTTACATGTCTCCATATTCAGCCTACTGCAAAATGGTCATATAAGAATGAATTAAAATGAATTATGAATTATTAGTTAATAGTGTACTCACATTTGAATACTTTTGTAATGTTAATGAAATGCATAGCAGAAATACAGTAATAACTCTTCTAAGGTTCAAGAGCTCTGAGGAGAATTCCACCCATTTTTTTAAGATTTCTGCATGTGTAAACAAAGTCATTCAGAGTGTGTAAAATGGTGGTAAAATAGTAGTAAGTCTGGGTACTGATTTGTCTTATAACCCTGCATGTGTCTCTCTACTCTGTAAAAATACAAAAACTTTATCTGAAAAGTAGTGTAAAACAGTGTCTCCAGCATCAGGCAACATTCTTGCGACCATTTCATTTAAAAATGTTTTTGCTTCATAGAAGCTGTTTGTGTTAAAGGTTGAAATAAATGTGCATTTAAATAAAATGTGCATTACAATTACTCTTCATTTGTATAATTACTTCTTTTTAATTAATAAATCAATGAAAAATATAATATATTGATTGGAAGTGAGGAGAAATAAAGGCCTCTGATTGGAGAAAATACGTTTCGGGTTCACAGGGATGGGCGGATCAATACTGAAATATTGATGTTTCCGATCCAGCCAATGTTTCTGAGAATTGACTGAAACTATGTGTCTCCTTTAGGCAGCAAAGTGAGTATCCATCCTTTTATTAAACAAACTGATGCTGAAGAAGTGAAAAGTGTATTCAAATTCATACACAGAAACACACAGATTAACATGAGTGAGATGGAGTGACTCATGAAGTCAGTGTGGCTGTTTATTTCATCTTAATACAAAAGCTTTCAAGTATCAATTTTATTGCCATATTTACTGGTTTTTATTGTGTAAAGCACAAATAATTCCCATTTTTGCATGCACATGAGGACGTATAAAGGTATTGGTATCACAGTACTGGTTACAGGGTACAGAAAACAGGTGGTATTTCTCATCCCTGCGGGTTAGTTCCTATTACTAATCCCGTTATGCAAACATTATCCAGCCAGTCATATACAGTCTACAGACACCGCCTGCAAAATGTTCCTTAGGTTGCTTCTAAATATTTAACACCGCGCGTGACGTGGTTTCGTGTCCTTCAGAATGGCCTTTAACTGAGATTGTTAACTAAATACACTCTTCGACAGTAATGAGTGAAGCATCAGGCGTCTGCACCGCGGTCGTTGTTACGCAGAGCCTCTTAATGTCAGAATCCATTGACCTGATTGTGGTTTAAACACGCAGCTGCAGTACCTGAGCAGCGCAGGGGCCTCTTGTTTACGGCCTGGCTACTGTATTCGGCCCCTCGCGCGGTTCTGCAGGTGCCTGTGCACTAAATTTAGCTTCTGTCTCTATGCATCATAATCAAGTTGGCAGAAACGGCAGCAGCCTTGGAACACATGAGATTAAATATCACGTCTATCTATAGATGAGGTTGCTCTGTTTTCAGCAGAAGCAGAATAGAAATTTAGCCCAAAAGCAGCGAGGATTTTGACGCCACACGCACATTTTAGATACAAGGTCAGTTCCCCGCACAGCTTAAGCTGACCTGAAGCGAAGAAGTGTAAAAAAAGGAGGGATCTGCTTATAAATATGCTGAGAGTTCAGAAGGCCTGCAGGATGCACAGAGACACACGTACACCAGTGACTGTATGCGGACAGTATTGCCTTATATGCCTTGTCTATACTCCTCCAAATATAACAGCACGAAGCAGGTCATCGCGGAGACGAGGCCGAAGCGTTTTATTCCGCTCTCTGACGGTGTGGAAAGCAGCAGTCCCTGTCAAACCACTTTTTTGTTCGCCTCTCACTCCCCATGCCTTGAAATTCCATCCTCTACCCAGGGGGCAGGTCACTAGGGCCACTGACCGCTCGGCTTAGCAAGTAGGAGGGTGTATGTTTATCAGCTGTTTTGAAGCAACAAGAGTTTAAGCCAAATCCATTTTGGTTACGGACGCGGGGTCAGAAACGGTCAAGAGCACAATCCTCCGATTATTGCTCAAAGCACACAATTTAAAAAACATATAAATAAGATATTTTTGGCCGATCTGTGTTCCAGTTTTATGACATAAATGAAGTGAGGCAGGTAGGTGCACTCACGTTCTGTATGAATGCTGCTGCTACACCTGTTCACATATAATTTTGCAGGACCCTCTGTGCAGGACCCTCTGTGCGGGAACCCCGTGTGTGGGACTCCATGTTTCTAATTTCAATGGACTTTCTTTGGCTCATGTATTTTAACTGGCAACTCATTTTTCATTTAAAGAGCAAATAACATTATTAATCTTGCTTCTTTGGCAGTGCTTCATGTGCACATGAAATAATTGAAGAATAATCATCCAAAAAAAGGCCTGAACTGGGAAAATTTTGATGCATTCAAAACACATTTTTGCATTGCATGTTTTGTAGAAAAGCTGCATCATGTCTTAAATACATTTTCTGAGTAGCTCCTGAATCATTAAGTGTGATCATGCTATATGCTGTTGTTGTCATCATTTGTATATAATACAGTGAGAGGAAGTATTCAGACACTTTTGTTATTTAATACATTTCCAGTGCACAAATCCACTGCATATTTACACTGCTAATGTTTTTTGACTTTATATTTATAAATATGAACATTTTGATTTTTGTAGAAATGCAGCACGGGAACTGGCACCTTACCCCAGCTCGATCCTCCAGTCAAACAGGTGGTGGTGACCAATGGCAAACTCCTCCACCAATCAGACGGCATCTTACCCAACATTGTCAAACAGCTGGTGCAGAATGTCCAACAAAGTCAGGTGAGCAAATATTCCTTCTCTGTCAGTAAGATGCTTCTGCCAGTTATAAGTAAACAGGTTTTTTAGTCAGTCCACAAGCCAAAACAATAATGTGTCTGTGACATTTGAATTTGCTCTTTATTTGCTCTTTATTATCTTAAAGTCTTCATCCAAACAACGGGTTTGGTCCACATGGTCTCATAACAAAACCTTACATCTCTGAAATGGTGTTCGCTTTTGGTGTTGATTAGAAATGTCAAGAACAGTCTGGATTTTCAGTTTATTTCTTTGATGAGAGCTGACTCTTGCTAACCTGCAGGAGGAGAAGGAAAGGCCGAGGCCTCAGTTTCCTGCACGCTTCGGCTCCTCCGTGGACAACATCTCTGAGTCTTTGACCAGAAGCATCATCAACAAGTTTGAGAAGATCAGGACGTATGAGGGACAGAGGCTGCCCATGTCACCAACAGGTCAGTGATTTATCCTAGAGTTCAATCCTTATAGGTCACAGCATTTGCAGGCCTCAGGGGAAAAAAAGAAAAGAAAATTTACATATTATATATTAGATTAGCTTTTTATGCTACATTTATTAAATAACAACTTTCATTAAAATAATCCCCCCCCAATCCCAACCAATCTGGCAACACCCAGCAGGTTGCTGGGGCTATTTTAAGTGTTACAGGACCCAAGAGGAAGCAGTGTCTGTTTTAAAAGATGATCAGTGACCAGATTTCTATATGATGAAGGTTTTGTGTGTTAGCTTGGGGCTAACATTGTTTGTTTCTAGAGCATTAGATACATTAGAAAATGTGCCTGATCAAGACTCCACAGCATTGTTTCCCATTTGAATCTGAATTCAGTGAATAGAGAATCCATGCAGTTTGGTGCAACAAGTAGAAAGTAAAGCATTTTTATCATGCTCAACATTAGTTTAGAAAATCATTACACATTCGTGTCTGGAAAAGCTGACTTGTCTTTTGGAAAGCCTGAGCATCCTAAATTTCCATCCGCTCTCCTCTGTCATTCTCAAACAGCTGCGCTGAAGCACTTTCAGAGCCAGCTCACGGAGTACGAGCAGGAGGAGATTATGGACTACTCTGAGATCTGGTATCTGGGCTTAGACACCAAGAAGATCGAGGGCTGCCAAGGATCTGCTCAGAATTCAGGCTACGACGACGAGCATGGCAGCTACCTCAAGGTAACATCAGAGAGTGTTAAGGAGTGGGTATGTGCACATTCAAAGCGTATTGCGAGGTGCAGCATTGAGCAAGTGTATGTCTTTTTTCTTTTTTTTTTTTTTAACATCATATAGTGTTCCTCAAGGCTGGGTCAAGGTTAGGGCGATGGGTTTCCAGGCAAGTCTTCTTTATATAGTGTTCCGCAGATAAATCTGCTAAGGTTAAGTTCTCTGCAGGAGAACAAATAATGGCAAAAACCACTTGCATTGGGCATTCCCTCACACATGCATCATTTATCAAGTATGTCTTAAAAGCAGGACATTCATTCAGTGCCTAGTCATCTGTTCATGGCCCATTTAAGAGGTCGGAGACAATGAAGGTCTCCACACGTTTACACACCTCATTAACCAAGTGGTTGAGTTTTGCAGCATCAGGACAAGAACCTGGATTGTTATCGATAAAACGGCGACGTGCTGACCTCACTCTCAACCTCAGGGAAATAGGGAAATTGCATTACAGCTCAAGGCTATCTGATCTCCTGTCAGACCCTCATGTGAACTCTCCCTGCTCTGTCCTCTATGCTTTTACAAGGCTTTTACAAGGCACTGTTTGCATTATTTAAAGTTCTGGACCCAGCATTCTTGGTATAGCACACGTATGCATGTTCTCCTCCTCCCCCCAAACCAATAACCCAGACAGTGCATCACAACTCCTGACAAGGATAGTCTCCCAAATCTTGAAATAAATAAATGAGCCATTTATAATACACGTTGAGGGAAAGACAAGGACAAATATGGAATGGGGGAGTTTTCAGCTCATTTGTCTGTCTCACTTTTACCCATCTTTCCCCACTGTGACACAGTAAGTCTTCCTGCCAGATGGAGATCGAAATAGCTGTGCTTTGGCTATCCATAGACGAGACCTGACTCTGCTTCCAAATATGATCTGTGCGCAGGTCCTTCACGACCATATCGCCTACCGCTACGAGGTTCTGGAAGTGATTGGGAAGGGTTCCTTCGGACAGGTCCTCAAATGCCTGGATCATAAGACAAACGAGATGGTGGCCATCAAGATCATTCGCAACAAGAAAAGGTATTTTCTTTTCCAGCATCTCCTTATTTGGCTACAGCAGTTTAGCTCCGCCCATTAATGCGGAAGTTATAAAGAGTGTTTCTGCCCCATGCTGCTGTAATACATGACAGCCAATCGGAAAAGAGATCATTCACTCATATCGGTCTTAAAGGTACAGTAAAAAAAACCAGCCTGTTAAACAGAAGTTTAAAAATGGTTGTGTAAGAATGAATTATGATGAATTATATTTTCATATATACAGCTCTGAAAAAAAATAAGAGACCACTGCAATTTATTTTTAAATCAGCATCTCTGAGTATGACAACCATTCCATGCCAGCGTCTGTTAAATTCCTCCACAAGCTCCTCATTCTGCTTTATGAGGTACTGATTACTGATCACCTGAATCAAATCTTATTTAATGAGGAAAAGTATAAAAACA
>JBBPCZ010000034.1:21284698-21298044 GCA_037974445.1 Brycinus macrolepidotus
AAACGCTCCCCCCCCCCCCCCCCCCCGGGAATACTCTTCTGAATAACATTTGAGTCTCAGACACAGTCTCAGTTTTTAAGTCTAGGCTGAAAACTTGCTTGTTTAGTCAGGCTTACAGTAATTAATTTTTCCATTAAGATGAGGGATGTAGAGCTGGGAGGTGGTAGGCACAGAGAATTCAAGTAAACTGGGACGCTGGTGTTGTCATTCCGCCACTCCTCACATTCACTCAGGTTTGTTAAAGATGGAGAAGGGGGTCGCCAGTGTCTCAGGATGCTCTCATGTCTATCAGTGGGGTACGCAGGAGTCTCAACTTGCACTCTTTACAGTTATAAATTACACCCTGTAAACTTAAGCAGAACTAACTGTTCTCTGATTTCTCTAAGGGGAACAGCTGCACATTTGTCTAGCCCAACTGATCACCATCGGGGCCCCAGGTCACCACCTTATCCCAGATTTGCAATCTTTGGGGCCCCTTGCCCAAGTGTCCTTGACTGGTTCGGCTGCTTTCGACTCTCCACATGCTCCTCCCCCTTCCAAGGGAAATGGCTGATCAAAGCTCCAGCGGAGATTGTTATTCCTGTTGCTGTGGACTAGGGACTCTAAACTACTCTTCACTCAGACCCCAACCAAAACTATTGCTACTGGTTCTTAACTGTACCAACTTTGTTAGCTGTAGACAGCCAATCTGTCCAACAGTGATTAAGCTAAGGCCTTCTACTGTCAGTTTTTTTAGTAAAGACTCTCTTTCTCTCTCTCTCTCTCTCTCCGGGTCGACCAGAGGAGGATGGGTGCCCTTTTTGAGTCTTGGTTCCCCCCGAAGTTTCTTCCTTCAGCTTCAGAGAATTTTTCCAAGCCTCTTGGCTTGCTCAATAGGGGCTTGGGCCTGGATTCAATGTTGTGACAACACTGGCTGTAAAAAGCGCTATATAAATAAAATTGAACTGAACTGAACTGAATTCCTGTAATTATCAATGTGACAAAATACCTGTAGGTATGATAAACACTTTGGGATCTTTCCCAACACCAGTCAAAGTAATTAACATTTGCAGTCGGCAACAGACACAATGTTGAGAGCACACTATGGGGTTACTCTTAAATTATTTTTACCATTGATTTTGTCATGGGGATTTTTATAAGAAATTAAAAAAAAAAAAATCACTTAAAGCTGGACCTTATAAGATACTGTTTGTGACCACACAAGCACATTAGCTAGGAAAACAACATAACAGCAGGACATTTTTTTCTGAGCTAAACTAATGATAACTAATGATTAAAGAGAACTACAAAAACCTTAGCCTAGCATTAACGCAGTATTGTGGTATGTGTGACTGTGATAGCAGCTGTGGGCAGACTTTGTAGTTTTGGAAAACTACTATATTTGAAAAACTGTTTTTCTGTCTGTAACTGTTAATGATTTGGAACACTCACAGTGCCAAATACGGATGACATGGTGCACTATGTTGTGTGACCTGTAATGTGCATGATCTCTAGTTCATAGTTAATCTATGTTTTGAATGCAAACAGTAAGGGCAATCTGCTCACCTTCCTTGCCTATAAGCACTGCATTCATAACACACATTCAGTTGTCTGAATATCCATAATATTTCACAAATTACACCTATGTAAATTTATATTCACCATTTCAAAAACTCAATCTGATGTATTTTCACACAATGCTACAAACTAGAACGTGCTTCATTCAAGACAGGTAAAATCAGCCACTGCAGCTTTTCAAGCTGCCGCTAAAAGAAAGAGGAATCGGGTCAAATATGCCCTCTTGGACTCCTGGTATCACCAGGATTCAAACTCTTTGAACGATGTGTCACCAAGGAGCTAATAAAATCCATTTTAAAATTATTATTATGTTTAATATAAACAAATGTAGCATCACATTGGTTTCATGTGGAGCAATATTTAAAGCAGGGTTTCCTTACCCTGGCCCTGGAGAAAAATTGCCCTGCATATTTTAGTGCTTTCCTAAATTCACACACCTACTCAGTAGAATGTTATTAAGGAGCTTAGACAAAGGAAAAAGAAAAAAGGTTAGGAAAACACTGATTTATCTTTGATACTATGGATTTCATTTCAGGATCATCCACACAATTGGCTTATAGTTTTCATACATAAAGTATTTTATCCGTGTGTGTATACAAATATAACATCTCACCTGTCCACTTGTGTATGTGTAAACCTGATTCATCTCCACTTGAGATTTAAAGGTCTCCAAGAAGAGCTCACTCAGAGTCAAATGGACAACCACATTGGCAGCATTTCTGATAGGGGAATGCAGTTTCTCACGTAACTCTGCATACTCTGTCGAATTCAACCTGAAGAAAACAGTACAATTAGTTGCACAATAACAAATGGACTTTAAATGTTTGAGACAAAAGTGAGACTAGAAAAGGCTGAGATCTAACCAAAATGCCATGTACCTTATGTCAAAAGATTTGACTTTGGGATTGATGCTTGCAACAGTAAGAGTAAGAATCTGAATTGGAGTGTTTGAATCTGGAGACAAGTTATGTTGCCTTGAGTCTATGACAGTTAAGTGTGCATCCTGCTGCAGTGTGACATGTAAGTGATAAACTGTTACTTTTATCACCCAAGTATCAGTGATTATCACTCTGGCATCAGGTGGACCTGTTGCAAATTTCTCAATCCGGCGAAATTCTGTGTTGATGGATGATGCAACTGCCCTCCAGCTGGACTGTGGTAAGGAAAATACACCAAGGGTCTTAGATATGGGATGATTTGCCCACTCATTTTTAGACCAATAGTAGACCAGAGCAAAGGTCAAAAGTTGAATGGCCATGGACAGTCCAAAATAAAGTTGCCATCCCTGACTTGCTAGGTGGATGTACATAAGATTCTCTTCTGGTGCAGCAATGCACATTCCTATGTAGTAGCCTGCAAGAGATAACATACTGATCTGAAAAAAAGGCACAAGTAAAATATATATTACTTAAAAAACATTAATCAACAGCAATTAGCTACAAGGGGAATTGAGTTTATCATCAGACTGATTTTAAAAATATTAGCACGGAAAAAACACTGGTCCCAGTGCTCTCTCCCTCTATCAGCAAATGTGTTGCCGTCTGTCTGAGAAGGATGACCATGATTCCCTATCTCTCTATCATTCAGATCATAACTAGCAAATTGCTGGCGTCTGTGAGCTCATGTAACAGAAATGAGCCTGTCCTCTTTATGCATTTGTGATCACCCTCCCAGGCTAGAAATTTTGTTAATTAAGAGAAAAATTTTTCAAAAAAAAAAAAAAAAAAAAAAGCAAAACACTGTACATGTATTTAAAAGATTTTCATATGTCAAGACACTTGACGATCTAAAACTTTGAAATAGTCAAAGCATGCTGTATTCCAATAAACATGTTTTGACTTTTGGGCCCATCTTACACTGTATTTCAATGTAACAAGCTTATACTAAATGACACTAGCCAAGAATTAAAGTGGACATTTGAGAGGATATTAAAGAGTTTATTTTTTCTCAAGCACTTTTTGAAAAAAAAAAAAAAAAACCTCCACTACCCCTGCACTGACACTTTCTTAAACAGTTGGGTAAAGAACTGTCTCCACAATGTAATGACGTCTAATGTAATAAGAAATTATTATAAAATATATCACTTACGTGTTCTCACTGTAATGTGATCTCACTGCTCTAAGTGTGCAGTAATGAAAAATATATGGTTATGATTAGGATTACCCTGTCTACAGATATAGATTTTTATTTAAATCACCCTTTCTGAAAAATTAAAAAGACTAATAAAACTAATAAAACGTGAAAGAATAGAACGATACATCCTAAAATTATATAACATGGTTTCAGAGTTGCCAAGAGTGACTGTTAAAGTGACACAATGTTCTATATAATGTCCTTTATGTGTACAGTTCTGTACAAAATGCACTCACACACAAATAACAAAAATGAGGCTTCCAATTATGACATGCTATGGTCTTTACCCCTTAAATATATCATTACATGTTGTGTGTTGTACAAAAACATTGCTAGCCTAGCCACACTGTAACTCACTTCACCTTGTACCTTTTAATTTGATAGATTATATCATTAACTTTAAACAAACAGAGTGTAAAATCAGCTGGGGCTTGCTGTTTACTAGTGCATTTCTGCCATGCCTCCTACATTATCTAACTTTTCACTATTTGGTTGTCTTTAGACAGTGACAGTAGTCTTTCTTGTTTCCTTCTTTGGACAAAAGAAACTCTTTGGCAGAGTACCGAGTTCAGACATCTCATGGTTCTAAAATGAGAACCTGTAACACGAGAGAAAAACTGTTTATCAAAAAATTTTTATTTAGTATTTGATTTTTATATTTTCATGACTACAGGAAAATTTCACTCATTCCTGCTATATACTGCAAAAACAGTCATTTTAACATGATTTCCTAAAATAATATTGACTAATAACCCAGACTCACTCAGTGTTATCTTCACCTTTAAAGTACTTTTAAATATGTTAAAGTGGACAAATTTATTAAATTGCCTGCTAACTCTTGCAGAACTATAAGCATACTTCAAAACAAAAAATGTAGAACCTTTAAACATTAACAAATATAAGTTCATAAAATAAAATCAATAAAATCAGGATGACTCATGGTGTTCTTCACTGAGATGTGGCCAGAGTATAAGGGCTTCAAACATGTTAAGCTGCAAAATACCCACTTTAACATTAAAGAACAGCACTTCCTGAAACAAGAATATATGGCTTCAGACTAGCCCAAAGCCATTTTCATCTCATCATTTGTCTAAATGTGCCAAAAACAAAAACTACTCTTCATGGGATTTCATAATATGCTATAAGTAAACATAAAAGGTTTATTTGGTCATTTATTTTCTTTGACAATTTCGTAGGATGCTTATTTGTATCTTTTATTAATGCATTTACCTTCACATTAAACCTTGTGAAAAATAAATTGTTTTTGTTTATCCAGTAGAACGAAGTGCAGAGATATTATATTTAAGTAACAACTTACAATGGAAATTGTGTAATTAATAATTTTCATGTTGTCAAAAGCCAAGTTCACTCCCACTGAACCATGATTACACACATACTGTCTTTGCAGCACCACAAAATACACCAACAAAACTTCTCTCAACCTTAATTATTAATTTATACATTTAGGTAGCACAGCCTTTTAGATGTAATTTAAGACACAATATGACATTACTTCACTGTGTATCTGTATACTGTGGGTAACCTTTTTATGCTGTTTTTACAAAATACCATAACTGCAAGGGTTGTCCATAGTGTTGAATTTTTTGTTCATTTTTATGGTTCACAGTAGGTCATACTCTGTCCTAAACCCCATAAACAAGTCTGAACCACCTTGGATCTGAATGCGGTTTGAATGGGTTGAGAGAAGTTTTAGGGATGTATTTACAGAAATTATTAGGGTGATTTAAAACTCCAAATAAGCATATGCCTAGTGTAGGTGGGACAATGTGTGTGTGCAGCCTTAAACAAACACACATTGTCCCACGTACACTAGGCATATGCTTATTTGGATTTAAAACTCCAAATAAGCGTATGCCTAGTGTAGGTGGGACAATGTATATTTGTTTAAAGCTGCACATGGTCCAAATATCCAAATTGAACAGCTCAGGACAATATGGCAAAAGGAAAAGCTATTCATTCCAACCGTGTTTTCTGTTTTCATATACTTTGAAAGACGTGAAGACACACTCAGGAACAACCAGTCTATAGCCGCCTGCTTAAATGCAGTTGGCCTCACAAGGTAACAAGTTTCACAATAAACACAGGGAGAATATCTCTACCAAATCCTAATATTTAGCCCAGCAGAGCAAACGTGGCATTAACGAGATCATCTTGCAGCGCGGAAGAACTGGCAATTTAATACCAGTGTGATTCGTGTCATGCAGAGGTTGGAACCCTGTTTTACTTTACTGCAAATGTGAAATGCAAAAGAACCTTTGCATCTGCTTGAAAATGGACCCACAATGTTAAATCAGAGTTCAAAACAGAGTGACAAATATGCTGCTCGCCAAGGTACCCCGAAATATTTCGTTTAACGAATTAGGGCTAGAATGGCATAGCACACCCTAGGACAAGCACTTGTGTAAAATGCCTTAAGAAAGACAAATAAGAAGGCCTACCCAGCGGTAAGGAGCTGTGGATTAATATAGTAAGGGTTGTTCTCTTGATGTGATATTGAATAAAGCCAATGTCTTCGCTGCCGAGCCATTCTGAAAAAATATTTTGTACTGTCAAACCCGCCGAACGAAATTCATTAGGCGTGAATATAACACAAACAGCAAATACAACGTAAGCTAAAGTAAACGTCGCGTCTGACCGATCCATCATGAAGCAATAGCAGAAGAGCGATGACTCTTCGGGCGCGTCCGAATAACTGAATAAAACCTCTTGCCCTATTTTCTTGCCTTGATTTTGACTGATCTAGTAGTCAGGTGGTCAAATAGTCAAGTCCACATGATAGGCAGCTCTAGCAATATATTTAGCGAGGCCATGCGGTACAGATCAGGCGACGTCAGGGTAAGAAGAAAAGGAAGTCTCATACAGCTATTCTGACGCAGCCTTCGTCTTTCTTCCGGGTCACGTGACCGTTACAGTGTGCATCTCAAACGTCTTATGTAGTACACTACATAAGTAACAAAAGTGTGTCTTTTACCATCAAACCAAAATTTGAAGTAGACAGACATGCAATCTATGACTGAATCTCACATCATATGTCTCTTGAATATTTAATGCCGGTATTTCTTGACCTTTCTTACTGCCACCTACCGTGCTATTGTGCAATCAAAACCGGTCAAAAGGCTCCTGTTTTCTTTTTCTTTCTTTCTTTCTTAAATAAGGAATATTATTTATCTCAAAATCACATTTCAAAAGAAACTCCAGACCACCTATTTTCCTAAACAAGGGCCTGGGTCCATTTAGTCTTGAAAGTTCCAATCATAGGTTTAAAATCTAGAGCCCAAATACCACCCTGTTTATACTCCTTAACTAGCTGTGATTTCTTAATATAA
This sequence comes from Brycinus macrolepidotus, assembly GCA_037974445.1. NCBI lineage: Eukaryota > Metazoa > Chordata > Actinopteri > Characiformes > Alestidae > Brycinus > Brycinus macrolepidotus. Next base: position 21,291,736 of record JBBPCZ010000034.1, read on the forward strand.
TAGGTTTTATTTTTCCATAAGAATTGAAACATAATTGAGTTGGCTTTTTTAATATTACAGGAGGAAACATACAGGGAATGACATGGGTATATTATTTGGGAGATACCTTCTGCTTTAGACAAAGTAACTCTATCAAAGAGAGTAATGTCTCTAATGACTGAGGGATTTTTTCATATCTGTAATCCGGCTGGAAATATTGATATTTTCTTTTCTAATAGCGTTTTTTGATAATGTTATTACCAATATTTCACTTCAAATTCAACTCTAATTAAAGCCATACAGGGCTCTGTACATGTGTGAATGGGAAGTAATTCACACATGTACATCACTTTTCTTAATACTGAGGAATAATCCAGACATTTTTTATCACGATTTTACCATGGGCTTTATCTAACATGGATTTGTCTCTTAAAAAATGGATGTATCATCAGCAGACTGACTAATTTTAAATTCTTTATTAAAGATTGTTATAGTTCATGATTATTATAGATAATCATTGCTATTAGTTGAGTGGTCAAATAATTTTGGGGAAACTTGGCATCCTTGTCGAAAACCACACAGTACCTTAAACCAGGTTCGAAGATACAGTTCAGTTTAAAACGTCTCCAAAACCGAAGAATTTATTAAGAATGAATGTTCCACTGTGTCATGGCCCTTGCAAAAATCAAGGAATAACACAAAACTGTTTGTTTTAATGAAATCTAAATAGTCCAATATGTCTATCATCAGCCTGGTATGATTATACCTGATTGGCATTCATCAGCTATTTTCTTTAAACCCTTCATTTTTGGGATTAGAGTGATTAGACCTTCTTTCATAGTGGGAGATGGATTTCCATCTGAAATACATTCTACAAAGGCATTGTAAATCTCTGATATTATTCCAAAAGTACGGATAAAATTCTACAGTTAATCTATCAATACCAGGTGACTTAGACTTAGACATGTATCTAGAATTGAAGCAAACGCAGATTTCATTGGGTCCTGTTCTTTTTCAAAGTGGATATTAAAATCTCTAGCAACTATTACTTTATCACTGTGTACTGCTAGATTTGCTAGGAAACAACAAAATTCTTGTAAGAACTGTGTAAGGCCCCAGTGGCCTGTAGACAGTAATAAGAGAGAAAAAAGATCTTATTTGTATCTAGATTAGTTATATTAAGGAAAAGCGTTTCAAAGGAAGTGAAGGTAAAATCTGTATCCTACTTAGGACACTTCAATGAATGGTTCCTGTGCTTCCCCCTCTACCACTTAGTCTAGAATTGTGTACATACTTATTGCCAGAGGGGGGTGGCCTCATTTAGAGCAACAAACTTATCAGGTCTAATCCAGGTTTCTGTAAGACATAAGGCGTCAAGACTGTGATCAGTGATTCTAAGTCAAGATTCTGATAATTTTTAATTTACAATACCTTTAGGAGCTTTAGGAGCGAGTGATCTGGTGTTAAGCAATCCCAAGTTTAGCTTTAGATCTAAGATGCTGAAGTTACTGGTTGTTTGGGAAAGGTTGATTAATTTATTAGAACACACTTTTTGAGACTACTTTTCTGTTTAGTTCAAGGGACAGACACAGTTTCGATAGAGTGGGACCTAGATGGTGACTCAAGGCAGGTAGCAGGTGGTCGGTTTAGCCAGTCTGTCTGCTGCCTGGCCTCACTGCTGGTTTGTCAGCAATGACTATTTGAGGTGCACTGCTGGCTACCCTAACAGGTTATGGGCTATGCTGCAAGAAATGAGAGCAGCACCCTCCTGCGAGGGGTGGATGCTGTCTCTAGCCAAAAGATCAGGCTTGCACTCAAACATGGACCATTTGTTTTCAGAGCACCATCTGGACATTATGAACATGAACATAATTAACTAGTAATGCGATTAATCAAGCATGTAAGATAAGATAAGATACGATAAACCTTTATTAGTCCCACAAGTAGGAAATTTACAATCTCTGCTAAACAGGGTAGAAGAGTTTTCTAATCACCTGATCACAGAATGCCCCACACCGAATGTGGAACAGCAGCATAGCAGTTTGTGGTCAACAGCTTAGTAGTTTATTATAATGATGAAGAAACTATGAAGAAATATAGTAACACGTGATTACTTTTGTAACATTTAGCTCGTTAAAAAAGCAGATCCTTCTATACAAGTGTACAATATAAGTGGAGTAGAAGGTGAGACTGGAGATTTTTAAAGTTTGACAGATTTTTAAACTAGACAGGTTTTTAAAATTTGTGAATAACTGAGAGGCATTGTTGACAGCACTTGTGAAGGTCCATGTCATGTCCGCACCACCTCTGCCCCGCCTTCAGCGGTCTCATGAGCAGAGGAAGTCCCGTCACAGCCCCTTGTCCACGTGCTGGTTTGTTTATGTTTGGGTGCGGTGCCTAGCAACCCACCTGGATGAAGTGAACCTCCGCGCTCCCTCCTGATTACGCTGCTAGGCGCCTGCTCATTAGTTCAGCTGTTTTCCCTTTAGTTCTAATCAGTTTGAGTTTACTCCCCTGTTAGTTTAGGTTGATTGTGTTTCCCTATTAGTTCGTGTGTCTCTGTCCCTCTGTAATTAACCTAGCCGTTCCAGCAGTCTGGTGTGCGATCTCTCTCATACACAAACTCAGAACTAACCCTCATGCTCTCTGAGAGCTCCTCGGGATCTAAGTCTCATTCTCGTACTGACCTCTCTTCCCTTCCAGGTCTCGACCAGTGGACTTTGATTATTGCTCTCTCTCTCTCCTCTGTTGTCCAAGTGCTGACCAGCGAGGCGTAATTGTCCTCGGGCTGGCCTGACTCATTGTGGCTGCCACATGTTGCAGAGCTTCAGTCTTCCTGTGTTCCTCGTGACTCCTGAATAGGAGTAAAACGCATCGGGTTCGCCTCAGCTACGGAAGGACGCATCCCAGACTGAGCGTTACCCTCTGTTCCAAGTCTGGAGCAAGAAAGAGACCTTCAGTGCTTAAGTTAAAGGACTGTTCTCTATTTCAGTTCTCTACTCCCTTGTGTTGTCAAAGAAACTGTTTGCACCTTGTTTTTGGATTAAAGCTCTGTGTTCTTCCAGTACTTCTGCATCAGTGTCCTCCTTCCCCGTGCCCCACGTGACAGTCCAGGGCAGCTGGTAGCCTAGTGGTTAGGGCATTCGCCCTGCGCTCAGGAAGTCGTGGGTTCGATTCCCAAGACCGCTAGGCACCTCTGAGGTACCCTTGAGCAAGGTACCGTCCCCCCACACTGCTCCCCTGGCGCCGTATTCCTGGCTGCCCGCTGCTTCACTTGGTGAATGGGTTAAATGCAGAGGAAGAATTTCGTGCTGTTCACACTGTGTGCTGTGGTGTATGACCGAATGATCACTATCACTTATTGTTTGAAGCTCAGATTATTGTTTTGAGTATCTGAAAGTCTCATCCACCTCTGCTCCCTATCTAACTTCTGGAAGATTTGCAAGCACATTATGAGCTGTTCTGTTGTAATTTCTGGATTGTGTTATTTGTTCATGTGTGTGTATGTGTGTTTGTGTTTGTGTGTCAGATGTTCCTTTATTTCTGTGTCATGGATTTGTCTTTACTGTTGCAGAGTGCCTGTGTTACCAAGCAGTCAATACTAACACAGTGGGTAAGGAGACCACCTCAGCAGAAGAGGCCAGCAGAGCACCACTTAAGTCTTCAGACAGCACCAGTAAGTGAGCAGGTGCAGGGTCTCACAGTGTTGCCTAGTGCTCCAGAGAGCACCAGCAAGCCAGCACTGGGTCTCACGGGGGCTGCTGAGGCTTCTCCAATGCTGGGTCCCAGAGCTATGTTCTAGTGCTGGGATAAAAGATTATTATTCAAATAGCACCCTGCTCAGCTGGCTTCTTTAACTGGTCCTTAAGCAGAGCCCAGCACTCAGCAGAGACTGCCTCCTCCCATTTTTATGGTCGAACCACCTCCACTCAGCCTGTTATGTTTTGATCTTTTTATTTAAAATGTCTCTAACATTCCAAGGTAAGCCTCCGCATCAATGGTGCCTTCACATATATACAGATCCCCCATGCCATGGGCACTAATGTGCCCACCATACTATCACAGATGCTGTTTTTTGCACCTTTTTGTCACGCACACTGGTCACGTGATTGCTACTAGGTCCCGGACGTGAAGCGCGTCACCCGGTATATAAACAGGTAAAAGTCTTTCTCTCACCGTCGAGTCCCTATGCCACCTCAACTCCAGACCAACTCATCTCTTGCCATGAGTACTCTGGTTTTCTCTGTGTTTATCTCCTTGACTGTGTGTGTGAATAAGAACGCGGATTCCCGGTGGGAATCTCTACTCTCTAGTTAGAGCGTTCTTAGAGTAACTGCGTTGTTCAGGTACTCTGCATGTAGGTACACCAACCACCCCACACTGGGCTAGCAGCTCGTGCCTTTCATCGTGACACTTTTGTTGATAACAGTCTGGATTGTCTTTTTTATCTTTGGCACGTAGAATCCGACATCCGTTTTTCATGAAAACAAGCTGAAACATGGACTCATCTGACCACAGAACATTTCCATTGTCTTTCGGTCCATCTCAAATGAGTGTGGTCCCAGAGAACTTGCCAGCGTTTCTGCACAAAATTGATGTGTGGCTTCCTTTTTGCATAATACAGTTTCAGGGAGTATTTCTTGATGCAGTGGCGGATTGTGTTCAGCAACAATTATTTCCCAAAGTATTCCTGAGCCCATGTAGCGATGTCCATCACAATAACATGACGGTTTCTGCAATTCCGCCTAAGGGCTCTAAGGTCACACACATTCAGTAGTGGTTTCTGCCCTTGGCCTTGAGATTTTTCCTGACTCCCTGAATCTTTTCACAATGTTATTAACTGTAGATGGTGACAGACCTAAATTCTTTGCTACCATGTGCTGAGAAACATTGTTTTTAGACAATTCTCTCGTGAAGTTCAGCACAAAGTGGTGAGCCATGCTTGCAAAGACTGGGCCTGTTACATTTAACCTGCTAATTGAGGAACCTTCCAGAAAGTTACTTGTATAACCTTTTCTTACTTTTTGTCTGTCACAACTTTTTTGGAGTTGTCACGTCTGGTCTGCCTCGGTCACGCCCCTTACGGAGCCTGTCCCCCGAGTTTTGACCACGGGCAGCCCTGGACGCAGAGTGATGACGTCATGTGTTGTTGCGTGCTTGGTCATCGGGAGCCTAGGCAACCCAGGTGTTAGCACTGAGCACATTAGCTGGGTTGTTAGGCGCCTAATGACATGTCTGTGTGTGTCATATACGATTGGCAAGCTCTTTTAAGTCTCAGGCCTATTAAACCTGAATCTCTTATTCTGGGTTTTAAACGAGGAGAAATTCCGCCATTGTTAGCGGACATACCTGATCACCTACGCCGCACTCCACTTATCGCGCTCCACAGGAAGCGTCCTAAAAGACGTGGAAAGAGGGCTGGTCTATAGGTATGCATCAAGTCCTACATAAAATCTAGAGGATTTGTGGGGTCTTGCACAACTACGGGGGTCTTGCCGCATGTCCTGGATCTTTGGCAGCTTTCCAAGACCAGATGTTGCCGCTGGATTAAGCCGGTAAACACTCCTGGTTCCGTGGATCTGCCAGCGGAACCCCCATTGGCCGAGCGCTGGGTGCGGTCCTACAGAGGCGGCGCGAATCCCGGAAACCTTCGTGGGCTGAGATGCGACCCTATTTCTCCTGATACTACCACACTCCGGATGGCTCTGCTGAACACTAGATCTGTAATGAACAAGACCTTTATTTTAAATGACTTTTTCACCTCGTCAGAGTTGGATTTTATATTCCTGACTGAAACTTGGCTCCGACCTGGTGAGTCTTTCGCCCTTTCAGAACTTCTTCCTTCTGGATGTTCTTTTCTGAACTCTCCTCGGTCTACCGGTAAGGGAGCTGGATTAGCCTCTATATTTAAATCTGCATTTTGCTGCCGGCAACACTCACCTGCCTCATCCCTTAGCTTCGAGCTGCAACTTTTTGAGTTGATCTCCTCCCCTTCAATTATCTGCGCTGTGGTGTATCGCCCACCTAAATATGTTAAGGACTTTATCTATGATTTTGCCGATTTATTGGAGAGCTTTAGGCTATGATATGATTGTATTTTAATTGTCGGTGATTTTAACATCCATGTCTGCTGCGAGTCTGGGCCACTGGTAAAAGATTTTATTACTCTTATTGACTCTTTTAATTTTACTCAGTGGGTTAGTGAACCTACCCTCATAGAAGGGCATACACTTGATTTAGTGTTGTCATATGGTTTGGATGTTTGTATCAATGATATCAAAGACTGTGGTATGTCGGACCATTTCTCTGTCATGTTTAACATTACTGTAT
>JBBPCZ010000034.1:21317659-21330521 GCA_037974445.1 Brycinus macrolepidotus
ATATATATATATATATATATATATATATACACATATATATATACACATATATATATATATATATATATATACACACACACACACACACACACACATTATATATATATATGCACATAAATATATATATATACACAAGTTCTTCCATTTTTCCCCCCCAAGAACCCCAGAAGTAGGCATAGTTAAGAGACTCTCTTCCATGAGAAATGTAACATTATTACTGACAATTTCTGGCTGAAGTTAGTCTGTTCTAGTGGTAATGGGTAGTCAAATGTTGCAGGTTCTGTCAGTTCCTGCTGTTCCACTTGTTCCTTAGGTTCTGCTCGCTAACTGAAAAATGGGTGTGGAGAAGAGAACAAACCTTTTAGGGGTTTTGCACCAGCTCTAACTGGCCGTAGGCCATTTGAACCAAGAAGCTCAACGTAGAAGCACAAGGTAGAAGTTGTCAGTGACATTAAGTGATTCCTTACCCCACACACACAATAACTGGACTAATCATCTGGTGCTGTAGCTCCGAAATTGTCACAGATTCTTATGTATGGTAGCATCTACAGCACTGTGGAGCAGTGCATTATCATAGCCTTTTGACTAACATGCCTGATGGAGTCATCCACATTCAGTTTGCTGGGCGTCACAGTGTCCACGGTGGGGCAGCTGGTGGCCTAGTGGTTGCCCCGGCAATCAGAAGGTTGTGGGTTTGAACACCAGGATTGCTAGTGGCACCACTGAGGTACCCTTGAGCAAGTTACTGTCCCCACACACTGCTCCCTGGGGTGCTGTGTTCCTTGGGCTGCCCGCTGGGTTAAATGCAGAGAAAATTTTGTGCTGTTCACACTGTGTGGTGTGTTCTCGTATGACAAATGGTCACTTCACCCTTCCTCAGCTGAGTACGCCTTCTGTTGGACTGGGCTCAGCTACACCCTGCGGAAGGCCTAGTGCTGTTTAGTGTTAGTGTAAAGTGTACAGAATGAAGTTGCCATTTTTGTCAAGCGTGAACATACCACAGCATACATACTGCATTTAACCCATTCGCCCAAGTGAAGCAGTGGGCAGTTGATGCAGCACCCAGGGAGCAGTGTGTATTGATGGTACCTCGCTCAGGGGTACCTCAGTGGTGCCACTGGCAGACCCACAACCTTCCAATCACAGGTGCAACTCCCTAACCACCAAGGCCACCAGCTGCCCACACCCCCACCCTTTTTTTTATTTTAAAGTGTAACGTTTTAATCTTGTAAACTAAGCTGTTCCAGTCAAATTTCTTTGCCTTTGAGATCTTCATTTAGTAGCAATAGGGGTAGAAATCGGTTTGATAGTCATAGAGGAGAATGCCGGATAGCAAAGCCAGCTACCTCCCTGTAAGCAGGGTTAGCCTGCCAGGTAGCATAGCCAACTAGCTTCCTGTTAGCAGAGTTAGCTTGCCAGTTAGCATAGCCAGCTAGTCTCCCATATGCAGTGTTATCCTGACTTGATAGCCCAGCTGCAACATAGCTTTTGGGTTTAGCACTTAGCTTATCCCACTGCTTGGCTCTAAAGTACTGCGCTCTGAATTGGTCTCCTTAGCTAGCTTGCTGTACAAAGCACTAGCTGTAATGTGCTTGGACTGGTTGATTCACTGAATCAGATTCATGATGGTCTGTTCTTTTTGCCAGGATGTGGGGGAAGCACGACTAGTATTCTGGTCTCCAGAAGCACAATTCTTTGGAGTAATCTGAAGTAGTTAAAGGGACTGTGAAGGCATTTCTTCATACGGACAGTTTTGCAGTGTCTCAAAACTCAGAAGAAACAATCTATTTGAATAAACTTTCTAGAACATGTATATGCCATGTATTATTTGTATTTAAGTAATAAGGCAATAAACACTTAAGGCAGAAAACTGCTTAAAAAGAAGCTGGATTCAAGGGGTCTATTTTACAGAACCAAGCCTATTTCAATACGCAAAGAATTTATTTGAAATTCATATTACGACAGCCAGACTTATTCGCATCCCGTGTTAAAGACATACTTCAAGTGAGGCCTTAGAAGAGGGGTGTTATCCCACTAGAGTATACTACATATATATAACTAATACAATACAACATAAGGTGAAAAATGTAAGCGATTTCTGAAAACTTTCCTTTATATCTTAAACACATACCTTACACAACACCTCAACAGGGGTAGACATCTTCTTCTCACTAATCTTCTCATACTTCTGTTTCTTTGTAGCAGCCTGTGTAACATACGCAAGAAATGAAAGTGGTATCCACTGCAGTTTGTCATTTACATGGCATTGAAGGTTATAAATAAGCTAAAAGGAGACTGGATAATATTCCTGGTGGTTTTTTAATAGCATTTCCACATTCCATCAACGTAAAAAATTACTAAACATATTCTTTCACTGATAGAACTCTGCCGTGTAACATACAATCTACTTTAACTATATGTTTTTGAAACCTCAAGATGTAACCTATTTTACATTATACTGGTTGACAAAATTATATTGGTAACTTATAAAAAGTAACATCATAACAAATGAGTAATCATTTAACCTTAATCCTTTAGTCATTTTACTTGCTTCAGTTACAAAATAGTAAGCCTCGTTCTAGAATTAAAAACAAAAATTGGTCAGTTTTATCAGTATTTCTATAACATGAAATTTGTGTAACTTATGATTTAATGTTTTGGGTTTTTTTTTTGGTTTTTTACCTAATTGCCAGTTTAGGAACACCACCAAACTATTCACCACCATATAAGTGTACTTAGTAGGTGTACAATTCTTGCCTGTATGCCCATCTATACCCCTCTGTTGTCATGCACATCTATGTTCTCAGCCATGAATGGTACAACTACATTGCACAAAGAAGCACTGCGGTTCTTTTTTTTTCCTTTTAAGGAAAATCCTTTTAATACTGTATACACTAACAGTAGTATGTAGTATGACTCTACACAACAATTCAGAATTACAAATATGTTAAAACAATATACTCCAGTAACTTCCAAAAAACACTGCATCGTCAAATTTTACACACGTGAAACCTCCACAACTGCCAAAGATTACCTTTAGTCCTTGCCAGGGCAGGCTGGTTCGGTTGAAGTACATCAGCACGTAGCCTAGAGATTCCATATCATCCCGGCGACTGCAGGATAAAAAGTATGATTACAAAACTGCAGATATCATTACAAAGTTGCTTTTAGACTTACAGTAAATCTCTAAAGGTAAGGAGAAAAAGAAAAGGTAAAGAAAAGGAGCACCTAAACAAAAAAGGCCTACTTTAAAGTTTTTTTTGTCCCCACTTCACTCCACTGGCACAGGGCAAAAAGATAAATACTGCCCATTAATCATTTAAATCGAAGGGCCCCCAGTCTAAAATGGTGTTCAATGGTTTCTCAATACTACAAACTAAAGAGGCATGGTGAAATGTTTGTAAGTCAAACATGTGTTGTAAAGGTTATCGCAAAACTGAAAAGTAAAAGAAAGCATATCCTTGCACCTCTGCTCAATGCCCAGGTGTGCATTGATACTGGCATAGCGAGCAGTGCCTGTGAGGTTTTTGTCTTCTCTGTAAGGAATGTGCTGTCGCGTCCTGTTGTCCCGATATTTTTTGGCCAGGCCAAAGTCAATGAGGAACAACTGCAATGATAAACAAAAAAAAAAAAAAAAAAAAAAGAAAGAAAGAAATTAGAATACTTACATTAAAGCTCAAACATCTGCTGGAGATATGCTGTACTCATTTTTCTCAAATACATCCTGTAAGATCTGATCTCAAATGAAAGCAATGCACCATGTGACTGAACTAAGAAAGCAGTGGAAAGAATCCTGCATGCATCTTGACATTTATTTTTTTGTAACAGTTATGCCCCGTTCACTTTGCTTAGCTCTAGATAATCAAGACTATGAGTTACATTAACTTGAGCAGCTGAGAGATTTTAGCAATTAAATACAGAGAAAAGTAATTTGCTAATCTGTGTATGCTCTTAAACAGTGTTACATTACATTCATTTGGCAGACGCTTTTATCCAAAGCGACTTACAAGTGTGTTTTATTGGTATCTCAGTCACATTTCAAGATCATCTTCTACACATTTGAGTCACAAATGTTACTTTGCATGTAGCATGGTCACTCATATACACACACACCATACCTTGCTGAATGCTAGCACTACGGTGAAACTTAAAAACCCTAGTACAAACAAAAAAGCTTAGATTTTATTTTAGCTTTTGTTTCCACCAAGTCATGAACCCACAGAAATCATAAGACTAATTTTCCTTTTTGTCAAAAGAAACTGCAGTGCCCCTTTAGCATGTGGACGTAAATGAGATGCAGGGGTGAGAGAGAGAGAGAGAGAGAGAGAGAGAGAGAGAGAGAGAGAGAGAGAGAGAGAGAGAGAGAGAGAGAGAGAGAGAGAAAGAAAAAGAGAGAGAGAGAGAGAGAGAAGAAAACAGGGAAGAGATTTGCAATTCTTTCAACAAGAGCTTTTCAGCAGAAATGTGTTTCCCCATTCACACAGGTTCTCTTACGTTCCCTATATCTAATGCTCACAACTTGTAACTACGCATCATAGAGCCATGCATGCAGTCAGCGTTTGAAGGACATAAGAACATACAAATTTATGTCGATCATTTTCCTAGGCGGACATGCAAACTATATTGACAGGCATTCTTCAAACTTCCAACATGCAGATCTTCGATGAACTCTATTGTTATGGTCAGAGGTCAAGTCAAATCCTTTTGGTACTATCTCCCATCTGTAAAAATATACAAATATACAACTGCACCTCTGAACACTATAACCCATCAACACCCCATAGCTCACGTGTAATAGGAGTTGGAAAATGACAAAAACGCAGCTGTTTTGAGGATTAAGTCAAGGATTAAAGAACAGCAGACACATTTAGGAAAAATGCAACAAACAATTAACCTCATTCCATCAGTTTAATCATGGGACAGGAAGACTATTTCACAATCTTGTTTAGTTAAGACTGAAGTGGGATGGGGGTTAAAAAAAAATAAAAATAATAAATAAATAAATAAAAATTAAAACTATTTTTAAAACCATAATCATATTGCAGCCTAAGTACTTATTGTATCTTGGGCCTTCGAGTCATTTCCACCTGTTATCTTCATCTACAAAAAGTGTAAAGAAAGAACACAACTTATTGGATTTACAGTGAAAAACTGCTGATGTATTGCACTGCAGCTACCTTCAACAAAGACGCAAATTAAAAGAAAATGATTTGATTTTTGATACTCATACCACACACACCCAACCCACATAAGAAAGACTTTTGGGGACATCAAACTGATCCAAGTTCAACCTTAAGGAAGCAAGGTGTCTGCAGGCATCCTTAAATTAAATGTAATACTTAATTTAAAATTTGAATACTGAAATTAGAATGCATTTCCACAAGAAAATGTGTGGTGTGACCGCACTCCACTGCTCACAAAAACCCAACTTCCTATGTGCATGCCCGAAAATGGCTAAAATCGGCTAACTTAGCTGGCTAACAACTCTGTAAAGCAAAACAGTGACATCTTCTAACCTGTGTTTTAGCCTTTTCAAAGGGTGTTTATGAAGCACATATCCACACAAAACCAGTGTTAAGATTGCTACGTTTCTGGCTCTGTCTCTCTATGTATTCATTTCCAAGGTGACTCCTACTCTTTCCATATTCATTCCCAAAGTGACTTGTCCAAAAATTCTATACAACCAAAAACTCCATGCAATCAATTCTCAGCTCCTGATCATTCGACAGTGCACGTCTCAGATTTGGAATGGCACTAATTTCTCAAATGGCCTCGGAGAAGTGGCGCCAAAATTAATCTATAATAAGAATAACAAAACAATCACACTAATGACTATTCAGATATTTAAAACGAAACATAAAATCCCAGTGTTAATATGGGATGCTTCTGCTCTTTAAAACCAGTATCTACTGAATGGACATTAAGATTAAGTGTTAATGTTAAGGACAACACTGAAAAGGCAGAGGCAGTGCAAATGTACCATCAACTAGTCTAAGCTGCTCTCGGGGGGGGGGGGGGGGGGAAGGTATTTCCCACCCAAAGGAGAAAGTTCCCCCTTCAAACCTTCTTAAACAAAAACCTCCCACTTTAAAATGGTCACCAAATTTTCCCATGGTCTATTTAAAGAGTAGGACAACCCCCCTCTAACTGCTGCTCAGGTTTCCTTCAAGCTATTGATAGGTTTATCCTGTAAGCACCCTGATTGTGACAAGAACAATGCAGCACATGCACCATGACACGCATCGTACAAGGTTCTAGAAACATCTTTTAAACAAATTATGAAAGACAGACGATTGGGTGATAACATCTCCAAAACGGCAGGTCTTGTGGAGTGTTCACAGTATGCTGTGGTTAGTACTTATCAAAAGTGGTCCAAGGAAGGAACACTGGTGAACCAGCAACAAAGCCATGGACGCCCAAGTCTTACTGATGAGTGTAAGGAGCAAAGTCTACATCATCTGGTCCAAGAGCTACTGTGGCATAAACTGCTGAAAAAGTTCATGCTGACAATGACAGAAAAAAAAGTGCATCACAGCTTGTTGCGTATTTAGCCATGTAGCTGCAAACCCTTGTCTACCACCAAAAACACCTACAACGGGTACGTGAGGATCAGGACCATGAAACAATGGAAGTTGGCCTGGTCTGTGAATCATGTTTTCCTCAACATTATGTTGTCAGCCTGGTATGTGTGCTCATATCCTACATGGGGAAAGATGGCACCACAATGAGTGCCAGATTGAGGTAATGTACACTAGGCAATGTTCTGTCAAGGAACCTTGGGACCTGGCATTCATGTAGAAGTTACTTTGACACCAGGGAGGGGTTATAATTTTTTATAAAGAGTTGTTGCGCCCATCTTATTTTGCCTTATTTTGACTGGCACAATATTGTAAATAATGCAATACTACTGCCAGATGGTGGCACCTAAAAAGCTGTTGGCCAATCACCATTAAAAAGCAAAAGAAGATAAAGAACGTGTCCCTCCCAAACACCAGTAAAACATGTTTTGTGAAAAATCATGAATGGGTCCCTCTCCCCTCTTTTTGTTTCTGCGTGAGCTCGGAAGGTGGGAGTTATCTGGAAGAGATCTACGAATATTTGAATAGTTCTCCGTGATAATCAAATACTATTAAAGCTTGAAATCCCCATCCCTATTTGACACATACCACCATCCTAAACATTCCTACAGACCAAGAACATCATTTCATGGCAAGGTATTCCTTGATGGCAGTGACTTTATTTAGCAGTATAATGCATCCTGCCACACAGCAAAAATTGTCCAGGAATGGTTTGAGGAGCATAAAGATCAAGGTACTGACTTGACCTCCAAATTCCCCAAATGTCAAACTGACTTAGCATATCTGAGATGTGCTTGACAACCCAATCAGATCCATGGAAGCTCCACCTCGCAACTTACAGTACACATTAAGGATCTACTGTGTCTTGGTGCCAGACACCACAACACACCTTCAGAGGTCTTGCAGGAGTCCATGCCTTGACAGGTCAGAGCTGTTTTAGCAACACGAGGGTGACCTAGACAATATCATGCAGATGGTTTTAATGTTGATGGCTGATTAGTGTACAAATAAGCTGTTAGTCTGACTCTGCTCAGCTGGCTTAATCAAATTCATTTTGCATGACGAACCATTATATCTCAGCAATTCAACAACCGGCTTGTAAGTCTGAAAGCTCCCCTGTGAAGCTGACAACCAAAAGGCATGATACAACTGGTTAGGAGGTTTCACTCGCCTTACTGCACTCCGCAGCTGGGAGCAGGGAGGGGATTATCATACATTCACTTTAACTTCAATAAAGGGGAGACTTGGTTGGTAAACTAGGGTTTGTTTGTTTTTTTTTGTTTTTTTAAACCTGAGGGTGGGCCCAAACTTCTGGCCTTTCATTTATTATCTATTATTTTGAGATGGAAAGTAAAGCCAGTACACAGCCAGTCAAAGTCCCTGAAGAGGAGAGAGTGCCCTTCTGCAGTGCTCAGGCCAGGTTTCTGGACAAATATTGTGTTTATGACGAAATACAATACTGTGTGTGTGGGGGGGGAGGGGTGAGTGTGTGTAGACACACATTTTTAACCCTAGAATTAAAATCATTTCTCACAGAGAAATGGGTTTAAAATGTGAAATCTTAAGAAATGTTTTTAGGGTTAAAAAAAATTAAAGATGGTTAATAGACTCGGTCATACAATGTAACAATTGTATATGTGTATATTAATCACACAATCTCTTTTTAATGTCCACTTGGACCAATATGAAAATGTAATATCCGAATCAGGTAGGAAATTGTCAACTAGTAAGAACTTTGAGCATATTTTCGCAAATTCTACAGATTTTAAATTCAATCCAGTTTCAGATTAAAAATTCCTCAGAAGACCCAAAACTGAAACAGGTTTGTGTCCATTTCTTCCAGAAGCAAAAACACGGATGAATGCAATCTTGATACATTTATTTCTGTTTAACACGTGTGTCTGGTTTAATGCCGACATGTATTAATTACTAATTAAACAAAGAGCTAAAAATTGAGGGACAATCAAAAAAGAAAAAATGGGCAGTATTGTTAAGCGGTTGTGGATTCAGACCTGGTTTAATCCTGAGAAAGATGGATCCTGAGAAGAACTAACAGCCAAGCTTCTTTTCCTCTTCCCCACTGGAGATTCTAAACACTAAACAGACAATAGAGGGTGCAGTGCATCAAACAGTATTGCTGACAACCCACATGGCCAGCGCAGACAGGCAACACCAAGGCTCAGAAAAAGAACGGAAGAAGGAAAAGGAGAAGAAAGAGGGTGAGGAAAGAGATTTATGCCACCCTTCATTTGCCAGGAAGCACTCAAAATAAAACCTAAATAGCTTAATTACTGATGAGTCCTCTTTCAGTAAACCTGGGCACAGATCAGCCAAAATGTCAGAAAGCAAACAAGACTGTTCTGTATAAAATGCATAGGCCAGGTGCTTCAATGTCTATATGATAGCACTACATATAGATGGCACATTTATCCATCTAACCTAAACGTTAATCTCATAGATATTTAGGCCCAATTATTGACATTCCCTAATCATTTTCCTCTTCAATTTTTGACAAGCTGAGTCATATTCAATAGTAGGGCTTAGTGACAAGATTAGACCAAGTCTAAGCGAAGGACAGAGAGAATATTTTTCACAATTAAGTGTTGATATTTCAAAACAAATGCCACAAAAAGCACACAAGCCCCACCTATTTATTTCAGTAGAATTAAAGACATTAAAAAAAAAAAAAAAGATTACTGTAAACACAGCTTCTATGAAACATCTTCAGTAAGGAAGAGGGTAGAATGCGTTGGCATTTACAGAATGGGCGTGAAGGGTAAAACAGGGCAAGGGGATGGGGGTTATAAATCCTCATGTATATATGTGCATACAACAAAGCGTGCAGGATAAGAATATAGAATTATCTGCATTAAATTTAACTAGGAATCATAGAATAAAACTGTTATCGAATCTGGCTTTACTTTTTCATGTTTCAATAAAGCAGACCAGAAATAAGCCACAGAAAGCAGTGTCAAGTTGTGCATGATTTTATAGACTATGAAAAACATTGTTAGGAGGAGGTGGGGATGCAGAAAGTGCTCGCTAGGATTTTTTTTTGTTGTTGTTAAAATGAAGACAGATGGGGATGTGAGAATATATTTGCCGCTTTCTTTCTAATGTCAAAAAGCAAGCAGAAATTTAGTTTTAGGAACAGCGTGTTTTAAATCAATTATCCTTTAAAAAAAAAAAAAAAAAAAAAAAAAAAAAAGGCACTTCTTAGAACCTTTCCGCAGAGTCATCTGCGCCAGACATGTAACTATGAAAGTTATACACTCAACTAAGTAAATCAGGCAAGAAAAATGTTTGCAAAGTTTCAAAGATGACTCTCTCTTATGACTTCTTGCTCAGGACTGCTAAAATTGTAAAACTATAGGTCAGCAGAGTCACACATTGGATCACCGCTAACAACTGTGTATAAAACTGCAATGATGAACTAAGACATTAAAGCAGAGGGACACATTTTGTGTTCACTTGCATTATGGATGAGAACAAAAATGCTGGAGAACATATCTGGAGTGCAGAAATCTCATTTACACTTGCAAATTTGAGTGTGTTAATGCTCTTCCATTGTATTCTTTGTATTTACTGAACAAAGGCCATTTTTTAAAAACATTCCTGTATCTCTCCTGTTTGTGCAGGCACTGGCTCTAGGCAAAGACGATAAATGGTGCGAGTTGGGTGAAGGTATTCCGGTGAACACATTATAAATGAAGCTGCAGACTAAATAAATGTCCACAGTTTGCAGTCCCTTTATTTAAATAATGGAAAAAACTGTGGGCAAAGGACATGCCCATATTTTTTTTTCTACCCTATGCATAAGTTCTTGATAGCAACACAACAACCACATTTTATAAGAAAACAAAATCTACTCTTTTCAATAAGTACCAGCATTTTTAGTAGTTCAATTATGTATTGCGTGATAACCATATACTATTACCTTATTGTGTTACGTATGAAATAAATAAACATCTTTTAAACAATAGTTAATCAGTTTAATCAGTTTTTAGAGGGGCATAACGCAGTGAATTGTTTACCTGAGACCAGGTACATGCCTGTTCCTATCTATAAGCAGAGCTGGTGCAGTGTTTTCAGTAAGTTACAGCAAAACAAACAAAAAAAAAAAAAAAAAAACTTCTATATGAAAAATGAAAGCTGGCATTAACACAGACACACAATGATAAACATATTTACTTCAGAAAGCACTGTCAAAAATGGTGATACAAGATTCACCGAATTAGTATTTTCATTATATCATCATATATTACTGTCAAAAACAGGACTACAAGTTTGGTTTTCTGAAACTGTTAAATATCCATCTGACCTTACACTACGAGGTCTTAGTTTAATGCACATCATGCTTTAACTTTGCCAAATGTTGCCTGTCTGCAAGGGCTCAAAACAATTATTTTCCAACAATAAATGAATGAAAAAACAAGTAGAAATAGTCAGGCAACTTTAGGGACAGTTTTTATACAGAACGTAGGAGCTTAAAGCGATTCTAAATATCATGCAGGACCAGTCAGATTCAGATAAAACACTAACAAATAACCTGTCTTGCATTACATGTAGCTCCCAACTTAACTGAAACAAAGCATTAAGCAAGGTATGTGCTTGTGTACTTAGTCTTGTGAATTCCAGCAAATCCAATACTCCATATATTCTAACGAAGAATGAATTAGCATTAACACAAATTCAACCAAATATAAACGGACAACACAGGCTCTATCAGTTAAAACTGAGCATACCAACATAAAGACAAAAAGTAATACAACCCAGCAGATAAAATGCGTCTCAAGAAAAGATGTCTCAACATGAGCTTACCTTATTACAGTGACGACCAATTCCCATTAAAAAGTTGTCTGGCTTAATGTCTCTGTGGATGAAATTTTTTGTGTGTACATACTCGATTCTGCTGATCATCTGCAAAAAACGAGCCAAAAACATGGAAATTTGCCAGTACAATGTAAATAAGCAAGTGTTTCAACTGTAATTAAGCTAGCTGCCTTTTGTTAAAACATGGTTAAACTTAACAGAAGACAAAATGTAACCACTGTGCTATTTAACTAGAGGCTGGTAGTTCAGAGTAGACAAACAAATTGGATTATAATTCAATATTATATGCATTTAGACATGGTCAGCTGAAAAAAGTTCAACATCACATTAACTAAACTGGTGTTACTAACTTCAACATATGACATGAACTGCAATGTAATGCACAGCAATCTATGAACCTATGAAAATACAAATATCAGATGTGGCACTGACATAAATCCCATGAATATGTGTGTCTGTTAGTGCTGCAAAATAACGATTACAAAAAGTATTAGGACATCTTTACCCAAATAATCTTTCTGAAACTGTTATTCTTTGGCAACCTTATAAGTTTAGCAAAAAGTTTGATAGGCTACATACAATACTTTGGCAACAATCTGAAAGTGTCTGAGCATGGTATACTGTCAGCTTCAAGATCTCTGTGTAGGGCACACTATGCATCACTTTATTCTGAAAAGCAGCCTTACCTGATCTGCAAGCATTAGAACTGTTTTCATCGTGAATCTGCGGGAGCAAAAGTTGAAGAGATCCTCTAGACTGGGTCCCAAGAGATCCATCACTAGGACATTATAGTCCTTTTCTTGGCCATACCACCTGTAAAACAAAGATTAAGTGCTTAATAATGACACCTCAAGCATTCCCTGGTCAAGAAAGGCAACTTTTAACTAGGTTGCACTTCCTTGAGAAAATGTGAAGTGTGACTGCACGGATGCTATGCTAACTGTGGTTGTGACCATAGACATAGAATATTACGATGCCGCATGACCAGCTGCATCGTACATCAACGTCGCCGCCATATTGCGAGAGGCACAGCTGTGGAGTGAAGTAGTGGATAAAGATGCCTCACGAATGTGCTGCTTGGGGCTGTACAAACCGCTGTACGCTCCAAACCAGATCCCAGGGAATTACATTTCATAGGTAAGGCTGAACAATTGTTTTGATTATATCTGGCCATTATAAACTCCCGTTTTATAAATCTTAACCTTGGCTAAGCCAGGCTAAGCTAGCAGAGGTGTGCATTCCTGTGTTCAAGTCAGCCTCCAAACAACGTTATGGCTAAACATAGGCACTAACTATTTAGACTGCTGTTAGCTGTTTAGTTAACTTTTCTCAATCTTTTCTCAATCTCAGTTTATAAATCTCAACCTTAGCTACGCTAGCAAAGCTATGCATCCCTGTGCTCAAGTCAGCCTCCAAACAACGTTTTGGTTAAACGTAAGCACTATAATACG